>RCUC01158993.1:0-39274 GCA_003697995.1 Taxidea taxus jeffersonii
AAAAAAAAATGCAAAGATAACACAGAGAGTTCCCATATATACCAACAGCCCGTTTTTTTCTATTACTGACATTTTATTTTTGTATGGTATATTAATTACACTTAATGAATATGTAATACTGATACATTATTATTAGCTAAAGTCTATTATTCATTTACCTTTTCTTAGTTTTTACCTTGAGGAAAAGAGACACTACTAATACAAGTGGCTAACATTTACAGGGCTCTTATGAGGCAGATACTCTTACCAATGTCATATATATATTACTGCACCTAATTTTACTAATTTTACTAATTTTAATTTTACATAGACTTAAATCTATGAGGTCAAGAAGCTAGAGGAACTCTGAACGGGATAAGCCAAAATAATCCATACCAGGAGATTTCGTAACTAAACTTCTGAAAACTAAAGGCAGAGAAAATTATCTGAAAAGTAACCAGAGAAAACTGACATTTTACCTATTGGGAAAAACAAGTTGAATGGCATCAGATTTCACTTCAAGTAGTATTCATTTATCTCCATTTCATAGGTGAATAAACTGAGGCACTGAAACATTCAGTAACTTTCTTGTGGTCCCCTAGCTATAATGGAGAAGCTGGCTTGTTTGATTCCAGGGTCTGTGCTCTTACCTCATGCTTAATGAAGTCATGATTAGGCAACCACTACTTTACCATCATCTACTTTCAAGCCCAATTCACCAGAACACCAAGTTGTGTAAGACTGTAGAATCAACACCCCATTTAGTAATAACATGTGATTCTGGAATGTTTTTCAAACATATATGTGCTTCTTGGGACTCGCCCTGGAGTTTCAGAGAAACTGAGAACTAGTAGAGGATTCAAGTGTCCTAGAACCTACAGAGGCTCAACTTAGAAATAGTAACATATACATAACTATTTATAAACTTAAGAATGAATGTAACAAGAACCATGTGGCACCTATAAAATGAAAATAAAATACCTACAGCTAAAAGAAATAAAAGAAGATTTAAAGACTTGGGGCAGCAAGTCTGGGTCACTGGGGGCGCACTGGGGCACTTTCTAGGGGCAGCCTAGAAAGGGAATACTTTTAGATAATTTACTCCAGCAAAACACACAAAAGCATGGGCCTCATGCTTTTGTACTCATGCTCATGTACTTAAAGGGTAAGTAAAAAGTCTAGACTTCTACTCCAAGAGGTTGTAACGAGGTACCCCAACACCCCTATAGAAGTAGTGTCAAAGAAGGAAGTTGCTTTCATTCCCACAGAAAAGTAGAAAGGCCTTCACTGTTAGGGGACATCACCTGGAAAGTCTGAGACACCTCCCCAGAGTTAATGAAGCATTCCTTCCCCTCCTGATGATGGAGAAGAAGCTTAGTGAAGAGTCAAGACATTTATTATCATCTGTTAGCAATAAGGCCACATCTACCATACTGCCAGTAGGACAAGGGGAAGAACTGAACTTGAAGTCTGCCCAGCAATAACAAGGCTCCCCCTACCTTCCATGCAAACAAGGATGAGTAAGGAACCTGTGTTTACATTTTCACCTGAGAATAAGAAGGTGGTGTCTCACTTTCCACTACCAGAGACAGTACACAAAGCCAGCTAAAATAGAGGCTTAAATAAAACCAATCTCATGATACACAATGTCCTGAATTAAATATAAAATAGCCATACCATGAATGAAAAACATCTCAAAACAAATGAAAAAAGACAATCATTAGACACCAACATTGAGATGGCAAACACGTTAGAATTATCTAGACAAAGATTTTAAAGGAGCCATGATTTAAAATGCTACAATGGCAATTATGGTGATGCTTAAGAAAATTGAAAAAAAAAAATACAAAGTCTTGGAAAAGAAACAGATGTTATAAAGAAGAACCAAATAGAAAATTTAGAACTGGAAACTACAATAACTGAAATGCAAGGTTCAGTGAATGGGTTCACCAGCAGAACAGGAGACACAGAGGAAAAAACGAGAAGATAGGGAGATAGAACAATTAGAAAATTGCCCATCTGAACAACAGAGTGAAAATAGACTGGAAAAACTGAGCAGAGCCTCATATTTGCGGAATTATAATAAAAGATCTAACATTTGTGCCATTAGATTGCTAGAAAGAGGAAAGAAAGTTGTATGTGTCAGGGGCAGCTGAGAAAGTATTCAAAGAAATAATAGCTGAAACTCCTCACATGTTGCAAGGGACCTAAACCCATAGATTTAAGAAGTTTGATGAATCCCAGGTAGGATAAACCAAGGAAAGTGTCATCAAGATACAGCATATTTAAACTTCTGAACACTAAAGAAAAAGAATGTGGGAAGCAGCCAGAGAAAAATATACACTATCTTTAGGGAGAAACCAATTTGAATGATAGCAGATTTCTCATCAGAAACCATTGGGACCACAAGGAAGCAGCAAGATATGTTTTAAGTGCTGAAAGAAACCAAATGTCAATACAGAATCCTACATCCAGGGAAACAATCCTTCAGGAATAAAGGAAATATCAAGACATTCGAGGATGAAATAAAATTAAAAATTTACCACCAGTGTACCTGTGCTTAAAGAATGGCCGCATGAACATTTGGGTACACGTGCCCCTTCGGATCACTACGCTTGTATCTTTAGGGTAAATACCCAGTAGTGCAATTGCTGGGTCATAAGGTAGCTCTATTTTCAATTTTTTGAGGAACCTCCATGCTGTTTTCCAGAGTAAACTAATTTACATATGTATTTTTGTTTCAGATAATCTGATAGGTTGATCAATAAAAGACTTTGAAGCATAAAAAAAAAAAAATGGCCACATGAGATTTTCTGAACAAGAAGGAATGACAATAGAAGGGATCTTGGAATTTCAGTAAAGAAGGAAGAACATGGTTAGAAAAAATCTGAGTAAATACATTAAGTTTAGCTTTTTATAACTGATGCTTAAAGCAAAAATGATAACATTAGTGTGGTTCTAAGTGTATCTAGCTGG
The DNA here is from genome assembly GCA_003697995.1 of Taxidea taxus jeffersonii. Lineage (NCBI taxonomy): Eukaryota > Metazoa > Chordata > Mammalia > Carnivora > Mustelidae > Taxidea > Taxidea taxus. The sequence goes on from RCUC01158993.1 coordinate 2,956, forward strand.
AAGATTTAAAATAATTATATTAAAAATGAGAGAGGGTATGAGTGCATGGGTGACTCAGTTGGATAAGCATCTGCCTTAGGCTCAGGTTATAAACCCAGGATTCTGGGATCAAGCCCCTCACTCAGCTTCCTGCTCGGCTGGGAGTCTGCCTCTCCCTTTCCCTCTGCACCCCCACTTTACTCTCTCTCACTTGCTCTCTCTCTCTCAAGTAAATGGATAAAATCTTTAAAAAAAAATGAGGGTAGGGACGCCTGGGTGGCTCAGTTGGCTAAGCGGCTGCCTTCGGCTCAGGTCATGATCCCAGCGTCCTGGGATCGAGTCCCACATGGGGCTCCTTGCTCAGCAGGGAGCCTGCTCCTCCCTCTGCCTCTGCCTGTCTCTCTGTCTGCCTGTCCTCTCTCTCTCTCTCTCTCTAACTAATAAATAAATAAAATCTTAAAAAAAAAAATGAGGGTAAAAGCAAATGAGACAACGGGTAAAATGACACACCAGTAGACTAGGACTAATTATACACATGTAATATAATAACCAAAGCAACCACTGAAAGACAAAGATTGGCATAGTGAATTTTAAAACATGACACCCTATAGGGGCACATGGGTGGCTCAGTCGTTAAAACATGACACCCTATATGTTATTTACAAGAAACTCATTTCAAAGATAACTATATAGTCACGTTCAAAGTAAAGAAGGAAAAAACATATCATGAAAACAATTTTTAAAAAGCAGAATCAACTATGTTAATTTTTTTAAGATTTTATTTATTTATTTGACAGACAGAGATCACAAGTAGGCAGAGAGGCAGGCAGGGTGGGGGGGAGGAAGCAGGCTCCCTGCTGAGCGGAGAACCCAATATGGGGCTCGATCACAGGACCCTGGGATCATGACCTGAGTTGAAGGCAAAGGCTTTAACCCGCTGAACCACCCAGGTGCCCCTCAATTATGTTAATATTAAAGTAAACTTCAGAACAAGGACAATTACCAGAGGCAGAGTTAAACATCATTTAATGATAATATTTCAATCCACCCAGAATACATAGCAGTCATAAGTGAGTGTACAGCGAACACCAGAGTTAGAACATACATGGAGCAAAACTGATAGATCTGAAAGGAGAAATAGACAAATCCACTCATATAGTTGGGGAATTCAACATCATCACTCAACAAATGGGAGAGGACAGAAAAACTGGTAAGAGTATGGAAGGACTCAACAACAATATGAGACAATAAGATATAATTGATATTTAGAGAATATCGCACCCAACAACAGCAGAATGCATGTCCTTTTCAAGTCCTCATAGATCATATAGCAAAATAGACCCTGGGCCATAAAACAAACCTTAATAAACTTGGAAGAATTGAAATGCTACCAGTGTATTCTCTAACCACCACAGAACCACAACAGAAATCAGTTACAGAATAATGGGAATATTATCCAAACACTCGAAAACTGAACAACAGGTGTTTATACAACCCATCGGTCAAAGAGGAAATCTCAAAAGAAATATAAAAAATACACTGAACCGAATGAAAATGAAAACTCAACATATCAAAACTTGCAAGACACATCTAAAGCAGAACCAGCAGGGAAATTTATAGCCCAAACAGATACACTAGAAAAGAGGAAAAGTCTCGTATCAGTAATCTCAACTCCTACCTCAAGAACCAAAAAGAAGGGAAATTAAAACCAAAGAAAGAAGATAAGTAAAGATAAAACAGGTATCAATGAAATTGAAACCGGAAAAACAATTAATGAAACAAAGAGATGATTCTTTGAAAAGATCGATAAATTGACAAGCCTTGAACAAGGCTCTCGAAGAAAATTGAAAGACTTACCAATACCAAAAATGAAATAGGAGTTATCACTACTAATACTGCAAACATCAAAAAGATCATAAGGGAATACTATGAATAACTCTGCACACATGAATTTGCCAACTTAGACAAAAAACAAAACACAAATTACAACTCACCTGATCTGAAATATATCATTTGATATATTAAGTATTTAAAAATTGAATTCACCATTTAAAAATTAAATTTATACCATGTAAAAATTCCTAGAAAGGAAATCTCCAAGATCAAATGGTTTCTTTGAGAATTTTACAAAAGGTTTAAGAGCAATTTTATACAAACCCTGAAAAAATGGAAAGAACACTTTCCAGTTCATTTTACAAAACTGGTATTACCCCAATACCAAAATTTATATTAAAAATTGATAAAGTGTAACCTCTATATATTAGAAAATAAAAGATAAGTAAAAATTACAAAACTACTTGGGGCAAATAACAGTATAGGAAAAGAGAAAACTACACACAGTATCTCTTATGAATATAAACACCAAAAAAATCTTTAATAAAATATTAGCATATCAAATTCAGCAATAAATAAGAATTATAGGGGCACCTGGGTGGCTCAGCGGGTTAAGCCTCTGCCTTTGGCTCAGGTCATGATCTCAGAGTCCTGGGATTGAGCCCTGCATCGGGCTCTCTGCTCAGCGGGGAGCCTGCTTCCTCCTCTCTCTCTGCTTGCCTCTCTGCCTACTTGTGATCTCTCTCTGTCAAATAAATAAAATATTAAGGGGCACCTGGGTGGCTCAGTGGGTTAAAGCCTCTGCCTTCAGCTCAGGTCATGATCCCAGGGTCCTGGGATGGAGCCCCACATCGGGCTCTCTGCTCAGCAGGGAGCCTGCTTCCCTTCCTCTCTCTCTGCTTGCCTCTCTGCCTACTTGTGATCTCTCTCTGTCAAATAAATAAATAAAATCTTTAAAAAAAAATTATACTCCATGTCCCAGTGAAGCTTATTCCAGGGATGTAAGACTGATTTGATATGTTTTAAAAAATGAATCATGGTAATCTACAATATTAATAGCTAAAGAAGAAATATCACATAATCACCTTAATGCAGAAAAAGCATTTGACAAAATTCAATACTCATTCATGATAAAAAAAAAACCTCTCAGAAAAATAAGAATAAAGGTAAACTTCCTCAAGTTGATCAAGAGCACCTACAAAAAACTTAACTTTATCCTTACTGGTGAAGCCCTCTTGAGCTTGGGAAAAAGACAAAGATGACAGCTCTCACCACTCTTATTGAACCTAGTGCTGGAGGGTCCACCCACTGCAACAAGGTAAGAAAGGGAACTAAAAGACATACGAGCAGAGAAATAAAATATGATTGCATACCTAGAAAAGCTTTTTTTTTTTTTTTTTTACAGAATACACAGAACAACATGAATAAATCTTCAAAATGTATGCTGCATGGAAAAAGCCAGTCCTAAAAGTTTCCATACTATATAATTCCATTAGTATAACATTCTTGAAATGACAAAATTGTAGAAATGAACAACAGATTACTGGTTGTCAGAGGTGGGGAGGGTGTGAGTGGTAAAGAAGAGCTGTGGTTAAAAAAGGGCAGCCTGTGGGAGGTCTCTGGTGATGGAAATGTCCTGCATTTTGACTGTGTCAATGTCAATATCCTGTTTGTCTTATCTTACTGCAGCCTTGCAAGATGTTACCATTGGCAAAAACTGGGGAGATGGTGCACATGATCTCTATTATTTCTTACTCATTGAAAATATATCTATAACTACCTCAAAATTTAAAAAGTGTATTTTTTTAAGAAAAGAAAGAAATGTAGCTACATAGCAAACTCCTGGCAAAAAGACCAAATATTGCTAAGGATTATTTTTGTCCCAATTAATGAGCAGATTTTGTACAAGATAAATCGCAATCCCCTAAAATTTATATTATAAAATGACAAAATGTAAAACCTCATCTATTAAAAAATATAGAAAATTAAAAGATAAACAGGGACACCTGGCTGGCTCAGTCAGTACTGCATGAGACTCTTGATCTGGGGGTTGTGAGTTCAAGACCTACACTGGGTGTAGAGCTTACTGAAGGAAAAAAAAAAAAAGACAAAAGATAAAAATTACTAAAGTCTTATTCAAATAAATACCCAAAACCATCAATAGCAATAAGCAAAACATTGGACAGTTTACAAAAGGGGAAATATGCATGGTCATTAAATCACATTATGCAATGTTCAACATCCTTAGTTATCAACGAAACATGAAATAAAACAATATTAAACATGTCTCAAGTGTCTAGCAGAGCGCTGACCAAACTGTGAACCTTCCCACCCCACCTGGAATTCAATTTGCTGGATCATTTTTCCTCAGTAATCTAAATGAATTCATAACTATTCTCTCTGAATACATCCATTAGAATAATTTACAGGATACTGTACTTCCCTTGACTTCTTGGCCTAGACCATCCTAATTTGTCTTCTTGGCCTTCCTTAGAATAACAATAGGATGTTAGTTGGATATTTTCTAATTCCCAAGTCTCTCCCCCAGGGAAGAATGATGGAGTCTAGGAAGAAGGCCTGTAATACAGACCTCAGAGGGGTGCAGGTGTTTATAAGAAATGATGCCTCCATTAGGCACAGCCCACATGTCTCTCCCAGCACTGGTGTGACACTCTCGGGAGCCTTGTTATAGCTGGTACTTTTTAGCTGGAGGCCAGTATGTACAGATATGGCTACCTTTTAGGTTTTCAAATTTTGAATGGACTTTATGGTTTTTTTTTTCTCCTAAGATCTATTTCTCTATTTGTCTTAGTTTAGGCTGTCACAACACTATAGGCTGGATGGCTTTAAAGAACAAACACTTATTTCTCACAGTTCAGGAGACTGGAAAGTGCAAAATCAAGGGGCTAGCCTTGGTGACTAGGGTGAGAGCCTTCTTCCTGGTTTTCAGATGGTCATCTTCCTGCTGTATCCTTACATGGAGGAGAGAGAAATCATCTCCCTCCTGTCTCTTCTTATAAGGACAGTAATTTACTCATGAGAGCTCCACCCTCGTCACCTAATTACTTCCCAAAGGTCCCACCTTCTAATACCATCACATTGGGAAATAGGAATTCAATGTGTGAATTTGAGGGGGATACAAATATTCTCTACATAGCACCATTAGATCGAGTTCATACCAGACTGCACAAAGTTTCTCCTTTTGGTCTATGATGAACTTGAAAAAAGAAGAGAATTAGACTTTTGGTCCGGGGTTGGGAAGTAAATAACCTGACCCTAACATTTCCAAGAGCCAGGGCAAGAGTATAGATGGAGACACTTATACACCATGAGCCTCAAGGCACTCAATCCAAGCCAAGTGATTCTGGCCTGCAAGGGGTGACCTTCCACTTCTGCCAATACCACACTTTTGAAGTGAAAAAGCTAGATTCAAATGTAGAATTCCCAGGTGCCTTAGAGCTCTAAGCCAAATATTGGCAGCTTTGAGAGAGTCAGTCCCCTTCCACCCCGACCCTATTCTACATCCTGCATCTCTCCCTCCACTTGCCATGCTGGGCTCCATCCTATGTTGCAAGGGACCTCAAGAACATGCATGTGGACTCACCAGCTGTGGAGTTCTGCACTTACCCCACCAGTAGCCAGTCTTTGGTCATGGTTCCTTGGGTGTAGAGATCAGCTTTGCAAACTGCTCTTTGGAAGTAGGACATGTAAAGACCCTGCACAAGTCCAGAAAGTGTCTGGACAAAAAATTCTGAGATTCCAATCCCCAAAGCATAGTCTAGAAGGGAATGGCATGGCCTCTGCTTAAGCAAATCTTTTTGGCCCCAAAACTGGAGGGCCATCTGGAAGAGCTCAGCTAGAGAGCATAGTGGAATTTTCAGAAGCACAGTGACCAGGAAAAGGATGCTGCTTGCCAGATCTATGGGTAATTTTCCACAAAAGTGGAAAATCTTATAATTCAGCCTGTTGACTATTCAGATATGAATAAGCAATTTGATTAGTTTCATTCCCATCCACCTACCCAAAATGATCTTAATGAATCATTGTCTGTACTTTGTCTTCATCTTCTAGTGAAAGTGAGATAGACCTGGAAGATTTGGTGGGTACTCTTTTTCTTTCTTTTATGTTTGGATAGGGTGGATGTGGGAGAAATACAGATATCAAAGGTTCAGAGGGGACTATGGCTGTACTTTTGCTCTCTGTGCAACATGATGGAATGCCCAGCAATGCTAAGATGGTAGCCAAGGTATTTCTCTTTTATTTATGCCCCATCTCTATCCTACAAGTATAAGAGAGAATTATTGTTCATTACAACTCACTTTGTTCTTCTAAGCTTTTGTCATCATACGATGTGCTTTCACACATAGCATTTTATTTCATTCCAATACAATAGGTTGCATTTGAGAATAACTCCGATTTCTAATTTCTGGTTCGGTAATAATAAACCCCTTCAAATATTCATTGGGTGAATGTATATTGAGTACTTTCTATGCATCAGGTACTTTGCAACATGTTGGAAATATAACAGTGAATAAGACAAATGATTGTGTCCTCATTAAATTTACAATCTAGTGGGAAAAAAAAACAGACAAAAAGTAGAAGAAAATAATGACCAATTTTAATAAGTAGCTTTAACAGGGATAAAACAAAGAGACAGAAATGCAGAATATACAGTGCCATGGGTGGAGCTATTTCAGGTCTTTGCTTAAATAAAGATCCGTTTTTAAAGAGGCCTTTTCTGAGGTACCTGGGTGGTTCAGTTGTTAAGTGTCTGCCTGCGGATAGGTCATGATCCCAGGGTCCTGGGGTCGAGGCCCACTTTAGGATCCCCGCTCAGTGGGAAGCCTGCTTCTCCGTCTTCCTCTCCCCAGCTCATATTCCCTCTCACTCTCTTTGTCTCTTTCTGTCAAATAAACAAAATCTTTAAAAATAAAAACTAAAAAAATAAAGAGGACTTTTCTGATCTTTCTACTAAAAATAGTAATCATCCTACTCTAGCACCCATCTTCTCACCTGTACTTTCTCATACACACACACACATATTTGCTTACTCATTTTGTTTTTCTCTCTCTTTTCTCTTATGTAAGTTCTATCAGGACAGGAACTGTTTGCCTTTTTACTGTGACAGTTGTTTTCCTTCTTCTTCTAGGACTAGAATAGTGCCTGGTATGGAACAGGTACTCAATAAGCACTTATTGAATGAATGAATGAATGAATAAGTAAGGAAAAGACTTTCTGAGAAGGAAACATTTAAACTGAGATGTAACAGTGATCAGTCATGAAAGGGGTAGATAAGGTAGGAGGAGACCTTTCTAGGTGGTGGAGACAGCAGGTGCAAAGAACCTGAGGCAGGAAAGAGGCTGCCATTTAAAGAACTGAAGGAAGGCCACTTGCTGGAAGCCTGTGTCAAGCAGTGGCTGGAGCTGAGGTTAGAGACTTGGGCAGGGAAGGGTTGAGCTGTGTTTACAGGCCAAGGTAAACATCAGGTTTCACTATAAATACCTGCAGAAGAGATATAAGCAAGGCGGAAATATAATCATATGATTTGGGTTTAAACGTAATCACTCTTGCTTCTGTGTAAAGCATCTAATGGAGGATGACAACAGTGTAACCAGAGAGATCAGTTATAAGACTTGTGTCAAGAGTAAGAATATTAGGGGCACCTGGGTGGCTCAGTGGGTTAAGCCTCTGCCTTAGGCTCTGGTCATGATCTCAGGGTACTGGGATCTAGCCCCACATCGGGCTCTCTGCTCAGCGGGGAGCCCGCTTCCCCCTCCTTCTCTCTCTGCCTGCCTCTCTGTCTACTTGTGATCTCTCTGTCTCTGTCAAATAATAAAAAAAAAAGTAAGAATATTAGACAGTATCCATTGTGTGCTTTTATCAGGCACTGGCCTAAGTGCTTTATGTACCATTTTATATAAGTAAAATTTTAGCTTAATTAGTTGATAGATTCTCTCAATATTTTTCAAATGATTTTTCTTAAGCTTTACTTTTCCACATTGTAATCTACTTTAGTGTAAATCAGGTATAAGAAAAAAAGTCATTACTTTAAAATTACTACGTTAGCATTTAATGGTGCTCTAAAGAAAGCACCACAATTTTAATGTATTCTTCATCTTTAAAATGCGTTTCCATAAATATTTAAGAATTACAACTGATTCCAAAGCATTTGAAAATGGCATTTGGAGAACATTAATCCAGCAATGTGTGGGATAATCTGGGTTAGGGGGTATCCTAAAGTGGGAATTTAGCTGGGAAATGGGTAGGGTAATGCAGATATTAGATGACGAACCCTAGACTAAAAGGACTGCTGTGGGAAATAGACAAAGAAGATAAATACAAGAAAAAACCACAAAAAATAAAATGGAAAGAATTTGATTGAAGCTGGGGAAAACATGAGAGAGAAAAATTAAAGATGTTTTCAAGGTTTTGAGAAAGAGGGATGTATGTAGTAGACATTGTTGATGCCTGGCCAGATCCCCTTTTTGTGCCTATTGCTTCTATCCCCCATCGCTGAGGATATTGTCTGTTAAGACTCTTTATGCTCTTGCCTAGAAATATGCCTCCAAGGACTGTCCTCAGCAGAGACTGGAGCTGCCCCTCCCCCAATTGCCGGGAGCGGGGGGGGGGGGGGGGGGGCGCAGGCTTGCTCCCTCCAAGGGCAGGTAACAACAGCTAATGCCCAACTGAGGTGGGATATGCTCTCAGGGAGAGACAGCGTGAGAAGGTATTCGTGCTGCTCTGTAAGATCAGGCTGAGGCTAGTTTTCAGCTGAAACCACATCTTTGCTTAGCTTCTGCCCCTGCCTTATCTGTTTTCTTCACTTCCTTACAGATTTCTCCTGAGAGCACTTCCTCAATAAATCACTTACACAAGAATCTCTGTCTGAAGCTCTGCTTCTATGGATCCTGACCCAAGATAGAAGAATGCGGAAATACTGGAGTAACTGACAGAAAAGGGAACTTAAGAAAGGAGTGTTAATTTGGATTTGTTTCATAAACACTATCAACCCTTACCGACAAGGCCTTAGTTCTCTCGGAGCTCGGAGCTCGCAGCACACAGGAGATACCCCGCACACACGCCCACCAGCAGTGGAGGCCACTGGGAGATACTGAAGAAGGAAGGCATCTTTCAAGCACATTTGATCTAAAATTGACTTTCTGATATCACTTCTTTAACTAGAGACCCAAGTGTCCATTGAACTAGTCTTAAGTGCATTTTATTGCGTGACCCAAGTTTTAAGATCTAAGTACTTCTCAGATAGGGAATGGAGAACCCATGAACACCTAGGGATCAGCGAAACATCCCCCACAATTTTTCAAGTGTTTTATTTTTGGCAAAACTCAATTTAACTCATTTTGCAAGCACTCTTCCCTCCAGTTTTTAAACCCATGGGTATTTCAAAGGAAATTTAATCCATATGTTTCTGATTCATTTACATTTTAAGTCATAAAAATGTTATTTTTATAAGAGCTGTTTGATATCCAAGAAACTTTCTGAGCCTTTTAAAAAATCTCTTTAAAGTCTTGTTGGTTGGAGCCAGGGAGCAGACATGGTGTGTGATGCACCACCCGAAAATGTGATCCAGACGGACTCAGCCATAGACCGACCTCAGAACAATGCCTGCCACATCCAGCCAAAAAAATAATGGCAACGAGATGATCAGGGAAGTTGGTCTGGACACCAGAGAATCCTTGAGAAACACAAGAGAAGCCAATGGCAAATGATAGCAAAGATTAAAATGGGATTCATTAGTGTGTCATTGATGCGTTTGGGCATGTAAGGCCCAGCCTTTTGTACGTTACAGCCAGCTATCATTCCTGGAAACTTTCAGGAAGACCTGCAGACTGCTGCAGGACAAAGTCCAATATCACCACACAAATACTGTATGTGAAGAAAATCGTGTCTTTTCTCAGTATTGTCTATGAAACAGCAGAAAAACAACCTCCAAAGGACTCTCAATTAATTTACTGCATGTTTTTACAGAGTACTAGGCAGTGATTAAAAGGATCATGATGAAAATATGTATTTAATGATACAGAAAGATGTTTGTAATACATGGCTAAATGAGAAATGTGGTGAGAAAACTGTAAATGATATTGGCACCCCATTTTCAGTCAAGCAAAAAGTACTAAAAAAAAAATCTGTTTTTATATATGCATAGGAAAATACTAAAAAGGAATTGTGGTTAGGCTAACAGATAGGATTGGAATTTTTTCTTTGCTTAGCTTGGTTATATTTTTTGACTTTTCTACGATACGCACTGTGTAAGTTAACAACAACAACAACAAAAACTACCTTTGTCTGCACTTTACAAATTGTGTGGAATAGTATTCCTGTAATATTGTGAGAGAGAATTGCCCTTTTTTTTCTCCTCCTGTCTTCTGCTCAGGAACAACAGTGCGTGGGGTCCAAGCCGGAGGGGTGCTACAGCAGGCACGGATGATCAGATCGTCTGAGATTGCCAGAATGCAGCTGTTCATCCGGAATGGCTGAATCTATGGTGACCATGCCTTCTGGACCCCAGACTGGTCACACGATCTAGCACGTGGGGGGTGTGCGGCAGGATAGAGCATTTTAAAATCAGAACTGCTCTCAAAAATTTTGGACATGTGGTCGTTCTGGCTACCAGGCACGTTGCTCCAGAAAGGAAGAAAAATTCTAAAAGGCGACCTAAGGAGCCCTCTGAAGGATAAAATAATGGCTGGTAATTTATACAACTGCAGTTGCTCATACTGAACATCCACTGAACAAGGAGAACTCTTTTGATTCTCCCTCGTATAGATGCACACAGCCTTTTAAGTCCAAAGGACTATCACTTTCACATCTGTTGGCATCTATTCAGTTGCTGTCTGAAGGACTCCCCCCACAAAATGTGCACAACTGCCAATATTCTCCTGAAACCTGTGAAATGAATGCTTTCTCCTGATATCATTAGCACCCCATCTCCTCTCCCCACCAACCTCAGGCCTGATTCTGATTCACAAGCCATTTTACTTTCTGTTCAGCCGGGCTCCTAAGACCCTCTTTGATCATAAAGACAGGGCAAAGCAGAGCAGAAACATCCTTTTCTGAGACCCCATTAGTAGAGAAAAGTGAGATAAATAATCCTTCATGTTTTCATTTTTTTTTAAAAAGTGATTCCACAGCATTATAATCAAAAGGAATAGGAGAAGTTGAGAATTCAATTAATTATCATTTAAAATTAAGTTATTTCAAAACCCTGGAAAGACTGTTTAAACATTCTGTGATGATTTTATTTAAATATATTGTATTCTCACCTTCTGAAATGACTGAATTCATTTTAAATAGGCATTAACTTTGAAGCCCGAAATGATGAAAAGTTTTTTAACCAACTGGCCTGTCACGGTTAATGATTCTCTCCTACCAAACACTTTCTACTCAACTCACAGGAATATAAGCTCTCAGTTCCAGGCACTATGGGACAGTTCTCAAATTCTGGCAAATCTCTCTTCCACTAAACAGCATTTTCTTTCACAGTTTATCAGGATCCGCGTTATGGATAAATGTCATGTAGAGGTAATGTCCTCTCCAGATGAGACCCACATAAATGAACCTCAAAAGCCCTTCAATTCATAGCAAAGCAATGGGATGATTGGCTGATCCCCTGATTTGAGAAAAAGTGTGTATGTGTGTGTGAGAGAAAGAGAGAGGGAGAGACAGGAAGAGATTGAGAGAGACAAATTGATTTGGTCTTTGATATATTCATCCCCGAGTTTCTAGTGTTGCCACTGTGCCATGGGTTTTGGATTCAAATATCACTGAAGTCGTGGCCCCCAACATCAGACTTCATATGAAATATTACAGAGCATAGTGATAAATGAATAATTATCTAATCATATTAACCATTCATTAATTCATTCATTTGTCCATCCATTCATTTGATAACTAGAAAACCCACTAAATGGCAGCCATTAGATATTGGGAACATAGAGGTAAGTGAGACAAAACCCCTGCTCTCAATGAATACTCCAGCAGCAGGACAAATGAACCAGTTAAAAAATGTGGGGTGAGCCATACAAAACAACTAAAATTGTATAGGGTACTATGAGAGGGAAGATAATGTTCTCAGAAAAGTTGACACTTGAGATAAGTTTTAAAGAATAATAAGGAGTTAGTCAAACTAAAAGTGGGGGGGGCAAGTGGAAAACCTGTGTCAATGCAGGAAATGAATGGATGAATGAATATTGGGTACTTGGTCAATGGATATCATTGACCAACTAGAGCTGATGGGACAGATCCCTCCCCCCGACCCCTGCAAAAAGAGCTAAGCTGTGATCAGTTTTATATTTAAAAATAATCCAATAGAAAAAACACATTTTGATTTACTTAAAGAATCAATGCTCCTCATTCTAAGAGAATAAATCTTTTTTATCAGAAATCCAGTAACATTTTATCTATTGCTGCAACTGAATCATCTTCAACCAAGCTCAGACTTTTCTGGAAAGCAAATGAGAAATTGCACATTTTTTGAGGATACTGTATTACTTTTTAAACATAGAATATTACATGTTTGAAAAGCATGGACTTAGATTTGAATCCCAGCTTCCCCACATAACAGCTGTGTGGCGAGCAAATTAACTTTTCTGAGACTCAGTTTCCTCATCTGGTTTACTAGTGGCAAAGATTTCTTCCCTATTTAATTTCTTCCCTATTATACAGCTGTTGGGAGAATTAAATAGTGTCTATAAAGGTCCTGATACAGTATCTGGCACTAGTGCATGCTAATTCTGTTTCCTTTCCCTTTCCTTAGGAATAACGGTTCTGAACAGGGAAAACAAGATAGTCATAATTCATCATTTTGAAAGTACTGCCCACGTTCAGGCAACACTGATATTTGCCTAGTTGGTCTCATGTAAGTCAACCACGCCTGACTCAGTCTGACCATGTTCCCTTTCACTAGCTGGGGAAAAAATAATAATAATATTTAGTTATGGATCTTGGATACCAAGAGAGAGCTAGCACTCACCATTTCATTTACACAATGGAGAGACACCTGCAGTGTAGCTTGTAGAACAGAATTGTTATAAAAAAAAAAATATATCTCCCATGGCAGCAAAGACACTTACAGTTAATGAGCTAATAAATATTGTCAAGTGACCTTTCCCTTGCCAAGTATTAAATCTTAAAGAGAGGGGGAAGGGGAGGATTAGAACTGAATATTTGCTACAAAGTTCAAATTCTGGGCTTCTTCTAGCTAACTTTTATTACTAGTGACCACATTTTAGCCTTGTCAGGCCACTAATTCCGCATATTGCTGGACACTGCAAGTTCTCTAGGGCAGAGACCCCTTTCTTATAGGCCAGTGTCTGGCGGAAAGCAAATGTTCTTTCTCATGTCAGCAGTGGGTCTCTGCATGTTTGCTTCTCTTTCTGTTGCCAGAGTAAAGGAGGGAGATTGGTCTCATCAGCTGCAAAATTAGCCATTTTCAGTCTCATTTCTCTCCAGAAACTGTCATGAACACTTGTTCTCAATATTTGCTTAAAAGTACATAGATTTAGAAGTTCTAATCCTAATACTTCATTCTAAATACCAGAGCTATTCCAATTTCTTTTGTTTTTATTTAGTTTTTGTACCACAATTTTATTTATGTGTGTTACATACATACAGAAAATGACATCACATATCATTTGGTAATATTAAAGAACATATATGAAGCAAGTTGGAGTGACTGCTTAGGACAGAGCACAGGAACAAGAGAGGTGAGTGGAGACAGAAAGGGGGGAAATGTGTATTTCTTTATGTAGTTTAGAGATGACAAAGGGCAATGAGCTGATGAGTGTGATTAACTAAACTCCCTGAATCTACAGTCCAAAATCATAAGTAATGTTTTGAACATTACTAAGGCATAATGATGAATAAGGCAACCATCACATATTCTATAACCAAGAGGCTGATTATAGGGATTATGATTCTATCAGAGGAAACATTTCTTTTCATGATACTATTTTCTATCAGGCATGCACAGAGATTTCAATGTTTTCATTTAGAAGCAATACTGAAACATTATGGAGATAGACAGTTTCTGGAATTTGAAGTTAGGAGTAAAACGCAGTCAGTCATTTCAAAATAGACTAATGTGGACCAACTATCCTTTCTCACCAATTCTTTTTTAATCTGACTGATACTACAGCTCTTACAATTCCTTCAGTTTCTAAAGACTGCTAATGTGATAGTTTAAGATGTATTCCCAGATTCTTAGATATACCTTCCTTCAAAACATAGAGTCGAATTCCCCTCACCTTGAGTCTGGGATGATTTTAGTGCTTTCCAATTAATAGAATGTGATGAAAATGATGGTGTTAGACTTCCAAGATTAGGCCATAAAAGGGATTGTGAATTCTTTTTCTCTCTCTCTCTCTCTAGCACTTTGCATTTTTTGAGAAAAATCAGCGCCATGTTGTATTCTCAAGTAACTCTTGGAGAGACTGTCCCAACCCCCAGCAAGTAATGTAGGTCTCTGGCCTAGAGTAATTGAGGCAGCCATCTTGGAAGTGGCTTCTCCAGCCCTAGTCAAGCCTTCACATGACATTAGTCCTGATTGATACTGTGTCTGCCTCTTCCTGATAGACCACGATCCAAAGTTACCTGGCTAAGCTGCTTCTGAATTTCGGATACACAGAAAGTGTGAGATAATATACTCTCTTATTAAGCCACAAAATTTTTGGCTAATATATTATGCAGCAAACATTGACTAATAGAGGTAGATTTTAAGATATGTTCCTATAGCTTTTCTGAGGCATATGAGTTCATTAGCTGTCAGACATTATTTTGATTCCTCTCTGCTTATTTATGAATTGCAGAATCAGTTTGCTTTGAACACTTTAATTTTCCCCAAAGAAGTGGTGAATTTTCCTTTATTCTTCCTAGAGTGATTTCAATGCCTATCCCTGAAAAATAGCAAGAAGAGCATTGTATATGTGGGTTCTAGCCTTCACAAATCATCTCTGGGAAAAGGTGCAGTCCCATAGCAGAGTGTGATCCCTGAGCATATCCACTGTGCTTCTCTTGTTTACCCCCATTCTCCTCTACCTTTGGGACCTCCCTTTGAGCTATGCCTCTCACCTGTCAGGTCCTCCCCATGAGACAAAGACAAGCTGGATGGGAGTGCTTGCTGCAGGGAAAGTTCACCTGTGAGATGGTTGGGTTGGGGGCCAGAAACAAGAAGCCTAAGAAAATGAACTGTCGCTCTAGAATGGAGAAATGAAAACTAGTCAAAGGGGCCTGGCCACATGCAAAAGAGGGATAGAAACCTGCCTTCTCTTTGAAATGCAAGCTTATGATTTGGCTAATGGGGAAAGAGCAGTGAGAAGTCCAGTGGTCTCAAGATGTCCTGAGTCTCCAATTCCTCTTTCTTGAAAAGATCCTGTTTCTTCTCTTGTCTTGGTGAAATCACAGACTCCTGGCTTTCCTCCTACCTAAGTTTCTGAACCTTTACTGTCTCCTCCTCCACTGATGGATTTTTATATTTTGGAATGCCTTAGATTTCATCTTGGACCTTCTTCTTTTTCTATGCACTCACCTTAGGTGATATCATCTTGACCCACGACTTGAAATAAATCATATGGCAGTGACACCAGACTGATGTCTTTGGACCCTCCTCTAGATTCCAGATATATCCTTCATATCTTGTCTAAAAAGAAACCCACCCCACAGCAATTCCCACCTTAAAACAAATTGGTCGTTTCATCAACTACCCAAACCCCAAATTTGGAAGTTATCCTTCATCCTCTCTTTCTCATAACTCCCACAGTTAACTCACCAGCAACTCCTAATTGAACTTCCTTCCAGATGTACCCTTTTTTCTCACCTTGCCTGCTTCTTCTCTTCCTCTCAATGGTCCATTTCCTACATAACTAACCATAAGCATAAACAACGATTCAGGTGATATCTTCTGATGATTTTTTACTTACTTTGAGAACAAAATGCAAACCTTTCACCCTGCTTTATGAAGCCCTGACCATCTATAATCTTTATGAAGCCACACAAGTCCCTCCTTCCAAACACACTGCCTCCCTTCTCTTCCTCAGACACATCAGACACCTTCTTGCCTTTGGACTTTCATACTTGCTATGACCTGCGCTCAAATTCTCTGCTTCCTGATCATTGCATGTTGCGTTCCTTCTTGACATTCAGTCCTCCATTTTTCTAGGACTTCCTCAGCTCAGTCATTCCCAGCCAACTCCCCAAAGTGGCCAGCCACCCTCTCACCATATCACCAAATTCCAGCTGTTTGCATAGCTTCATCAAAAACATCCTGACCGGGGCGCCTGGGTGGCTCAGTGGGTTAAGCCTCTGCCTTCAGCTCAGGTCGTGATCCAAGGGTCCTGGGATTGAGCCCCACATCAGGCTCTCTGCTCGGCGGGGAGCCTGCTTCCTCCTCTCTCTCTGCCTGCCTCTCTGCCTACTTGTGATCTCTGTCTGTCAAATAAATAAATAAATAATCCTGATTGATTCTTTCCCTGTTTATTTTATTTTTTGTGTGTGATTTTTTCTTCTTTTACTTCTATATGCCCTTCACCTAGAATAGTTCCTGGCACAACGTAAGAGTTCAGTTAATACTCATAAAACACATTAATGAATGATAGCCTATTCCTAACATGAAGCTCAATAATATTCCCCAGTTCTCCCCACTATAAATTTTGTGGTGAAATCCTTTGATGGCTGGCAGCAGTTTGGAAATGAGCAACGGTTTCTATCTGAGGTGGGTTTCTTTCCTGAGGAAAATACAGTGCTTCATTTCCTGGAGGGCTTGGTGACAGGGCTGACCCAGCAGGCTGCCATATGGTACACTGGAATGTACCTGCCACGACAACGGAGTTTATACCACTCCCTGGAATGAACAGGAAAATGACGAAAAGTGACTGGCTATAGAGGACTTGACATTTTACCTCAAAGCTCTAAGAGAAAAAAAAGGCAGAACTGTTGAAAAAGCATACATATTAACTGGAACATCACATACCTCCCCTCAAGTAACACTAATTTAAAAAGAAGGAAAAGAAATCTTCCATTTTTTTTAGAGCTGAATACCAGGTACATTTGCTTTATGATGTACTCAGGCCGAATTCCCACTAAGTGTACCTCCCAGAATCCATATGTGTGATGCATACATGCTAATCCCTGGAGGTTAAGCTAATAGCCACAGCAGAAAAAATAAACAAGCATGTTTCGTATTTATGGTTATGTTTACACTTTTAGCTTCCAGGCAACTTAATTATGTGATTTTAATGCATATATCCTTGTTAGGAGCTCTCAGCACCTGACAGCATTGACTCGGTCTAATGTCCTGGTTTTAAAGTACAGCACGTCAAGCAAAAAGAACGATTCAAATATTTCAGTCTGGTTTTTTGTTTTGTTTTGTTTTGTTTTTAAACGTATGAGAACGAGGTTCCAGAGAGCTTACATCACTTCTCCAAAGTTCCGTTATGTCCGCAGCAGAGACGAAGAAGAACACATGGTATAGAAATGTAAACACACTTTCACTTCCTCATTAACATATTAAAAGTGAAGCTCTAAACTCAAGCCAGTAATTTCGAAATGAGAAACATTCAGTTCAATTAACGGAGGGTCTTTCTCTACCTCATATATCAATTCCGTCTGTGACATGGAATTTGAACATATATTCGTGTCTACACGTATCTCACATATTTTGTATCCTGCCTTTTTTTTCCTCTGACCTTGATTTTAAATTTAATAGTTACTACATTGCAATGTTAGCCAAGCTGTATTTTTCTTCTATGACTTAGTTTTCAATCTGAGAAAGAGCCAATAAGTGACTGTAAAACATTTAACAGACATAAGACTCACACGCAGTGATATTTTAATGTAAAGCTTTTCCAGGGACCGGTCAAAATTTACAAATGGTAAACTATTTAAATGGCTTACATAACTTCCACCCATCTTTCTTTGTAGCCCAGTTCTCTAAGGAGCACCGACATTATATACAAAAACTATGAGCTATCACAATGATATAAAAAATGCCAAGTTGCTTTAGGCAGAAGTATTTCAACTACGTAGATGGCTGGAGAGATCAAAGGCCAAACACAAAGACAATTTTTAAATACTACGCACACATTAAAGAACTTTAATTGTTTCATCTAATTTTTGAAGTTGTAAATGTTTATAAGTAGCTTCCTTGGCCTGGGAGAAAAGAGAAGGAAGGGAGAGGAAGGGAAAAAAAGGAAAAGTTAAAAAAAAATTAGCTACCCTTCTTTGCGCAACAAAGCAATGAAAGAGACATCTTCAGAGAATGAAAAATAAAGACATCAGTCTCGAAGCGGAGATGACCGTGCTATCTGGCCTCCAGAAGCGGGATGGTAAGATTGCCACTGTGGGTGGCACCAGGATTTCCATACAGAACAACTGTCCTGCTGGCAACAGCAGTTAGGAGCCAGTCCTGCAGCTGCATTTGCAGAGCAAGCTCAGTACTCTTACCTCCGATCCTATCATCGCTTGCAGAGCCCTGGGGCATCAATAAAAAATGGACGGATGAAAGCACCTGTCACAGGCGCACCTCACCCTTTAGATCTGCCGCTGCAGGTTGAATATATATGTACCCCCTTCCATGCTTTTTATAACAGAGAGATGACAACTAACGCAGGAGCCAATGAGATGAAGAAACACTCGTATCTTATTAGAACTGGGAAGGATTTGAGAAATCAAGTCTGTGATGAGAAGGTCACACAAGGAGCTGAACAAAATGTTGATCATTGTTGGATCTGGTGATAGGCACATGGGGGGTTGATGATAGCGCTTTCACTAATTTATGTATATTTGAAAATGTTCATAATGAAAAGTGAATGGGGGGGGGTGGAAAAGGTGACCGGAGGAGGAAGGGAAGCCTTGAGCCCCGCTGAAGAGAAACCCTGGAAGTCTCCTCCTAAGCCAAGGCCAGAGAATGGCCACAGCAAAGGACTTCACGCTCCGCACTCTGCACTCATATGCCAAAGTAAACCAGGACCCACAAATTCTGACCCTACATTTAACCTGGGCTTTCTCTTTCGCAGAAATTGTCTCACCCATGGCCTCAGCCCTTAGGAACAAGTTGCCCCATCAGGCAGGTTGAGCAGTGAGGTCTGGATCTATCCAAAGGCAGACAATCGATGTGAAGTCAAAATGCCCCATGCTTCTGTCCCCTGTCGACCTCCCCAGTGCCACCAGAAAGGCAAACCAGCATACCTGCCTCCCGGCCACACAGCTTCATCCTAGACAAGTGGATGGGGTCGCATTTTATGGATTCTACTTGCAAGCACTGTATAAAGTCTTTTGTTTCTTGAAAATTCTTCACTAATCAGCAGGCCCAGCAAGGCATGTCAGCTCTTCAGATGTCAAGTTCAGAACGTGTTTAGAAGGAAAATTAAGGGAGCGTGACTGGATAGGCAGGGCGAGTTAGCGCTTCATGGCAAACGGGTGCTGTTTTTCTCCCATTGGCTAAGCACTTCTCTGGCCACATGGAGGCTGAAAAACCACTCGAAATGTCAGCGACGGACCTCAGAAATAATTTTATGTAAGGTCCAATCAATTCACCGAAAGGTTCCTAAGAAGCCTCTAGGTGTCACATACTGTGCTGTGTGCTGGAAATAAGATACAAATGATGCGAAGAAGATCAAAGTCAAGTGGTAAGGTTAAGTAAGGAATCACCAATGACACTATGGCACATTTCTAGGTGTTTACACAGAGAAATCACACGAGACAGAAAAGGCTAAGAACAGGACATGGCATTATGAGTTGAGTATTGAGGGATGTCTAGTCTTGAGGGATGAGTTGAGTCTTAAGGGATGACTACACTTGAGGATGACACCTGCTGACGCTGTGGAAAGGGATCGCACCGCGGGAAGAAGGAACAGAATGTACCAAGCCCTCAGACTCAGTGTGCAGTGTGCGATGGGCACACACCACCCACTGGGGGGAGCAGGGTGGACAAACATTTCTCTGTGCCTTCTACGTTCCTAAGCTAGAGGTGAGGGGCCGATGCAAACAGGAATCCAGGGCACATGGAGGGACTCCCTGTGATTTCTGCTCAGGACTGCTAGGGAGGGTCTCGCCTGGACGCAGGCTGAGGGTCAGGAGGCAGAAAGGGCTCTTCTCCAGCCCTGGGCAAGACCATCCACACAGAGGGAAACTTAAGCTCCACAAGATGAGGATTTAGGAGCAAAAGGAACAGGTAACAGCAAGGTGAGCCTTGGGAACACTGTCAGCAAAGTAGAGCTGTCGGCCCTTCCTTGCCCATTTCATCGGATCCTCCCAGATCCATTCTTTTCCTCAAATCTGCTTCTTGACCACCCTGTGCCCCAAATACACACGCTCACCAGAGACCTCACAGGCAGCTTTAACCCTAGATTGCCTTTCCCAGAAATGGCTCTTACTCCAAAACTGAATTTCTTCCCCCAAAAGGGTTCCATCACTCCAACTTCCAGGGACCTCCATCTGACTTTAGAGGAAAATGAGCAAAGTGAGTAGTAAGATTTGAATGATTAAATTTCTCTCAAACCTCTCTGGGGACTAATCTTTTTTTTTTTTTTCCAATAGCACTGTTTAACTCAAATTATACATGGTATTTCAGGCAGCTTGGGAGGGATGTTTTAGGGTGAGGATTTGTTTCAGTGGTCCTCGGAGGCTCCGACCAGAACACAGGCTCCACCGCCCACATATAAACTTGACCCTGGGGAAAAAAAAAAAAAAAAGGAAACAGCTCTCCCACCTGAGAGAGGAGTCAATTCCTCTGCTCTCTGTCCTGGATCTAGTCCACCGGTTTTATGGGGGAGCCCTGGGCTGCCCTGGGCTAACTGGTGTCTCTCCAGGAAGGCTAAGAGCCTGTGGGACATGGGAGTGGGAGAGAGCTGCCCAAAGCAAGGGGAAGGCAGCTCTGGGACCCCAGGCTGTCCTGACCCATTTCCAGCCCCTGCAGCCCAGCACATTCCGCTAAAGACCATGTAAGCCCAGCGCCTTCCATCAGAGTGGCTTCCTACCCCCTCTATTCCCTGCTCCCAAACCTTGCTTCATCAACTAGTTCCTTCTCGCAGATGAGCAAACATCCCAGAGATGTCTGAGGGAACCCGATCCAGACTCTGCTGCCCACTGGGCACAGCTCCTGACCTCCCTGCAATTCTGAGAGACATTTGCCCCGGCAAACTCCTCGCACGCCTTGGACCCACAGGCCCCTGTCAGTGCCGCACCGAATCTTCTATCTTCTTCTGGGATGCAGCCCTAACAACGCTGTCTCTGGCTCCAGTCCCACCCCCAGCTGGGCCTCTCCTGAGCAGAGAATTTTCCTTTTGGAAACGTGGTGCCAGGTCTTCCTCAGAAGCTCAGGTTCAACGTCCACTGCCGAGGCTGGCCTGCGGCCCTGCTGGCTGTTCCCAGGGCACCGCCCCACCCCGGCCGACCTCCAGGAGCTGGGTGTGGGATAACCCCCCACACCCCCCACCAGGAGACCCAAACCCTGCCAAACTGGGGGATCAGGAGTCTGGAATGTTTTCACCTCTTTGTTTCTCCGGTTTCAGGAAAATAGACAAAAGTAATCTCGAGGGGTGAAGGGAATCTTATCAGCTGAAGAGAACTCAAGGAAACCTCAGCTGTTTGCAGGCTCGTTCGTTTATTTTCTATGCAGTCACCCTGATAGCCCCCACTGGGCTCACTTCCCTTGCCTGTAAACAACTGGCTGTAATTAAACTCGTTTTGTTGGATGAAGGTATATAACCTTGGAGAGTCCATAAAAAAGGGCTTCACTCTTAAGACTTCAAAAAGCGCGTGGTCCCTTTGTCAGGCCCTAGACAAGGTTAATTTATGTCGTCGCTATCTCACTCTGAAGGACTCTAGTTACTTCACATCTGTTCTCTGTCTAATCTCTGTACGAACATTGCGGTGGTCTTGGCAGCTCAGTGCATCTAGTGGTCTCTTAACCGTTTCCTGCCCAAAACGGACAGGCGTTCCAATTTGATTTTCTCTCCCCCTTTGCCCCCATAAAAGCTTTCAGTTTCCTCTCAGACGTGTCCTGACTGCTTCGTGTTCTCCGACTCCGGCTCGGAGGAAGCGTCCTGCTCCCCAGACTGTCTGACTTCACGTACCGCCTGGGAAGCCCCCAAGGAGGAGAAGGCAATTATTTCATTTTCAAAATGGAGAGAAAAGATGACATGAGAGGGGAAATTATGCAAGAAAATGTGGATGGGAGACAGGACTGTTTTTCAGTCTGTGGTTGCAATTAGAATTTTTTTTTAGAATTTTTTAAAATTAATTAGAATTAGAATATCAGAGTATATTATTACATTAGGGAATTCTTTTGTAAAAAAACAAACATTTGCTTTAGTTGTGTGTGTGTGCGTGTGTTTTCTAGGTCATCATTTTTATTTTAAGTTTTATTTATTTTTGAGAGAGAGAGTGAGAGAGCCAGTGCATGCATGGGGGGACCGGGGGTGGGGAGTGGCAGCGGGAGGGGGAAAGAGAAAATCTCAAGCAGACTCCATGCCCAGCGCGGAGCCCAACATGGGGCTCTACCTCAGGACCCTGAGATCATGACCTGAGCCAAAATCAAGAGTCGGACACTTAACTGACTGAGCCACCCAGGTGCCCCTTCTGGGTCATAACTTAAAATTCACTCCTTCCTATCAGTTGTAGTCAAAACAGTCTGAAATGCTGGCGTGGTGCGTTTGGAGCTGTCTTAGCTCACGAGCATTACCATTTTCTGCCAAGGTGACAGTGAGGCAGCCCATTATCTTCTCTGAGTCTCTTTCCTCATCTTCAAATTGGGAACAGATACACGCCCTACTGACCTCACAGGGTGGTTGAGAGACCCTTATCCAATAAAACGTGTGTCAGCTTTATGCCAAAGCTCTGTGCCAGTCACCACGTGCCCACGGACTAGAGGGGGCTCCACGAAAGATCCTCAGGTTCCGTCCTGGATGGGAGCCTGGGGCTTCGGCTTGGCTCAGCACCTCACTCATTGCTTCCTTTGTTCCACAGTATTTATTGGATGCCTGCGATGCACTATTTTGCATCGGGAACTATTTTACTGTCTGGCGATAAACTGACCAAGTCTTTGCCTTCATGGAGTTTGTGTTCCAGTTATGGGGGAGCCAAATTTAAAAAAAAAAATGTGCGATATGATGTTAAATTCTGTGGGGGAAAAAACGAAATAGTCTATTAGTAGGCCAGTGCATCCATTACCAACATTATCTAAGACCCCATGCAAGTTTTCTTAGCAAGGTTTGTTGGCTTAAAATGCTGGAAAATCTCTGTGCAGTGGTGTTACCTTGAAGTCATGTGCTATGTAAGGCCCAGAAAGACCCTTTGTGTGAACGATACCCTTGGCATAGTTCTCTCTTGAGAGCTTTCTGGAATAATCAACCCGGGGAATCTTTCAGTTACATCACCATCAGTTTTGATAAAAACAGGCTCTAAAGTAATAGGAAGGTCTTCTTGTCTAGAAGAGAAGTAAACACACGGAATTTGTTATCTGAACTAGTTGTAAAGCCAAAACATAGACAGGTTCAAGACAGGTTTAGATAAATACCTAGACAATAAATCCTCGATGGCATTCAGCATTTTCTAAGGGACATTGAACTAAAGAATCCTAAGACCCTGTGGATGCTCTGGGCTCCTCTATACTGAGCCACATGCTTACTCATCGTTCCTCATCGACTGCTGTCTTATGACTTAAGTCCCAGGCTTCAAACTTTTATGAAACTTTTAGCAGCAAAGTCCAAAGCAGCAGACCACAGGTGTAGAGCATAAACTATGAAGCCGTAGACCAGCCAGGAGCCTGGAGCCCGGACACCTGGATGCTCATCCTAGTTTCCAGTGTGAACAAGTCAGTTCACGTTTCTAAGGCTCACGGGCTCCTTTGCAAAACTGTTTAGTCTCAATGAACTTTGAGGCCCTACTCGGTGTCGGAAAAACAAAAGTTAAAAAAATCCCAATGTGAGACTCTGTCATGAGATCCCATCCTTCTCTTGGGAGAAAGCAGCACACTGTTGCCACGATGCTTTAAGAGGTAACAACGTGCTCATGCTGGGCCTTGCATGAAGATCTGACTCCCAGTCTCACTGGCTTGTGGGCCAGCTGACACCTGGTTCTGGAAATGAAGTGGTATTGGAACACAGCCATGGCCACTGGCTTTCATGCTGTCTAGGGCTGCTTGTGTGCCACAACAGCAGAGCTGGGCGTCACAGCAGAGACGCTATGGCCTACAAAGCCCCAAATATCTGAAATCTTGCCCATTATACAAACAGTTTACCAAACCCTGGATGCAAATATTTTTGTCAATACGACCAACACAATCGTGCTTAAGAATGTCATCTTATTTCAAAATAAAGTTGACATAATTAGTTAAGACACTGACATAATTAGTTAAGATGTGGTCATGCTGGAGTTGGGTGGGCCCCAATCCAATATGACCCATGTCCTTATAAGATGAGAGACACACAAACAGAGTGTCATGTGACAACACGGGCCTAGACTGGGGTGGGGGGGCTGCAGCCGCAACCCAACCAATGCAAAAGTGTGCTGGCAAACACCAGAAGCTCGGGAGAGCCCAGGAAGGACTGCCCTACAGGCTTCAGAGCCAACGTGGCTCTACTGAAATCTTGACTTCATACTTCTGACTTCCAAGACTGAGAGAACACATTCCCATTGTTTGCAGCCATCTGGTTTGTGGTATTTTGTTACAGCAGCCCCGGCAAACTAATACATAGATATATTGAATCGAGTCTTGTAGTTCGGTACAAGACTTTGTGCACCTCTAATAAATTGGCTTTATAGCTGAACCCACTTCTCTTTTTCTGGTTGTGTAGAGCTCTTTGGGTTTAGCCACTTACTCTCTACACATGGGAGGGCAGATATTTTGCTATGAGAATCGTTTTTTCAAGCTTTGTACAGTGGCAGTATCATAGCCAATGAGGTTTATCCGAGGCGCTATTATTGCTAATTGAGAATCATTTTTTCCTGTCTCCCTCAATAAATACTTTTTTTAAAAAGATTTTATTTATTTATTTGACAGAGATTACAAGTAGACAGAGAGGCAGGCAGAGAGAGGAAGGAAAGCAGGCTCCCCGCTGAGCAGAGAGCCTGACTCCAGGCTTGATCCCAAGACCCTGGGATCATGACCTGAGCCAAAGGCAGAGGCATTAACCCACTGAGCCACCCAGGCACCCCATACCTCAATAAATACTTTTTAGAAAATTTTTGCACAAATGCTGTGCCTTTTACAAGAAAGAGCATGTTAACTAAAAAGATGAGTGGAAGTACATTTACTCCAACACTTCTAACAGAGTTCTCTCTTACATGGGCGTGCAGTGGGTTGAGAAACTAAAACACTTGCCCTCCCCACCAAGGTTCTTCTTTTCTGTGACTGTGATTTACTGCACTACCCATTAATCTTAGTGTCTGAAACCAGCCCAAGTGCTCCTCCTACAAATCAGACATGACCCACGTAGATCAACATCCTTCACGAAGCATAGCCGTTCATGCAGGTTCTGTCTCGGTCGCTGGTAAATAACAGTGCTGATGATGACAGGACTTTTTGGCTTTTTAAGCTATAAACTTAGCTCAGGAATTTTGATTCATAGCTGGATACAAAATACTGTGTGAATGTTGATTAGCAGGTGGTCCTATCAGGTGGATGAATTGCTTACACTTTCTTCATAGCTATTCACAGTTCATTTTCCCTTCAGAATTTTTTGGTAAGAGCTTGGAGCTCTAACGTGTTTGGGTTTTAGATTCTGGAAGGAACATTGTGGAATTTTTGGCACTCTCTCTTGAGTGATTTATGGACTGCTCCCATTGGACAATTTGTTTTACGCATGTGTGACAGGGCTGGTGCTGGACTTCTGCTTTGGAAATGCTTGTTTCAAAACTTGCATGTGGCAGCCTTTCTGGGCCCTGCAGCTTTACATGTGAAGGAAGAAATCCTTCCCAAGGTGACACTTACACTGCATCCTTAGGGAAAATATCCTGAGATCTTTTCTCTCCTCTCCTCATTGGGAAGAATCATTAGGAAGCAAAGAGTAGAAATACTGATTTTAAGATTGGCAGGGAAAATACCCAGCTAAAATAACTTGGAAACATGTTGGAATTTCTTTCAGGAACATGATGTATAGAGGAACGATAATTAAAACAAGAGTCTCTGAGGCAGGAAGCCGCCAAGCAGCAAGCTCTGCGAAGGCATCTGGTTAGAGTTTCTCTTCGATGTTGGTAGCTCACCAGTGGCGCTTCCACTTGTAGGAATGAGCATCGCCCTCGTTAAAGAGAACAGGTATGGCAAACAAGTCATCTCAATTACCCTGAAGGTAGCTGTGTTGGAGCCTCAGCCATCTTGAAATAACTCCTGTCAGGCCATCCTTGGGGAGAGTGGCAAACTAGCTAGATTCCTAAAGAGCAGCATTAGTCACGTGTCCTAGAACTGACATGGGAAGATGGTGGAGATAATTTGCTGGATTTGAGACAGGCTATTGCATCTATTCAGTGTACTGCCTCTATCAGTGAATAAGATAATGTAGTTCCAATCTTTTGCTGTAAGTTGGGAACCAGACAGGGTGAAGGGGCAAGCCCACCGTGCGATAATCAGAAGACTGGTGCTTACAGGGGTCACATTCGGCAGTCTGGTTTGTTAACAGGAAGCCTGGATTCACACAGAAGAATGAGTCTGGCTCATTAATATCTATCTTAATTAGGGTTTACAAATGATTTTGTAGTTGTCAATCACCATGCTCGGTGCCATGGGAGAGACAAATGTACCCAGATTTACCCTAATAAAGGCAGAGATTAATTTGGGTATTCTTCAAGAGGGCACTGTGTCAATTAGGGTCCATGAGGCAGACAGATGATGCATTGAAAAGAGTTGGAGCAGTGAGGGTTTAATGAAAAAACAGGGCTAAGGGAGCCATCAAGGGATGTTGAAGTGCTAAGGGAGAGCAAAAACACCAACCTGTCACCCCAGGGAAGGAGTGCCATTGCTGAAGCCTGGACAGTTAAAACAATGGGAGAGGGCACGAATCCTTTTGCCAGAGACAGTGGAGCCACCGTCAGATTGCTGTAGACTGGGAGGAAGTCTTCTGCAGGTACCATGCGTTCGCCCAAACTCAGGGGCGCACTGGGTCAGGGTACCCTGGAGATGCCACCTGTAGCATACAGGCTCTTGAGGCACAGAGCAGGACACAAAGGAGTAGGAATAGATCTGGGCATGAGGACAATGCAAACAAAAACTAATTTTGGCCACAGACACCTAAAAATGAAATAGACCTCTCCTTTGTAGAAGGTTGGAACCAAAGCTTATGTTGGGTGAATCAATTTTGTTCTGTATAGGGTCACTTACGTGATTCCCTCCCACTCTTCCCCCTCCTCCATCACATAGGCTCACTCTATTAGCTGCATTAATGTAGGGTAAATAGGAATTCCTCGCTGGGGAGAGAGGAGAATAATAAGGAAGCTTACTGTTGCCAGAAATATCTTGGATATAAAGTAAACTTGGTATGAGAACGTTGGTTTCTGGAGAAGACATGGCCTAATTTACAAAAGGACTGGATGCCTCCCAAAGGGGGGCTCACCAAGAGGACAGGAAGCAACTGGGCTGGTAACAAAGGCTGAAAACAGGGCTTCCTGGGGTTTCTTCTAGGAGAGCTAATTTCTGTACCATGAGTAGCTAATATAGAAGACTTTCCAGATCTAGCTGATCAGAGCCATGCTTGAGCAATGATGGCGGGGCGTGAGAAGGCAAATCAGAAAGAGTTGTGCTCGTGGCACCTAACACAAGTCCCTGCTGGGACCTGGACCGACAAGGCTGTCCCAGAGACAGTGGACAAACACTCACCAAACCGGCATAACCTGTCTCCAGCAAGAAATAAGCGCAATTGTGAGCTGACCAGAATCTGGTTCTCTCTCCACTGCATGCACACCCGAGGCTGCAGAAGAGGCCCATAATCTAGGCTCTAAGAAGCCTATAAGACTTAGACAGAAAAGAGCACAAAAAAAGTCAACAAAATGGATATTGGGTGCCAGAGGATTTGGGGGTGGGACAGTGCTAAGGATGGACAGGAAAACTCCTGGAGGCTGGGACTGGAGCTGAGCCCAACAGGATGAAGACTATTTAGGGAGGCAGAGGAAAATAGAGGAGAAAGTTACATTCCAAGCAGAGGTTCCCTAGGTGGGAATGCATAAGACATGCTGGGAAGATGGTGAGTGACTCATCTGTCTGGAGAAGAGTGTGCTGAGCATGCTTGAGCTGGGAGAGGTGATGAAAGCAGTATTTAAAGAAAATCATTCTGGCTGTGGGGTGCCAGATGGATTGCACTGAGGAGCAACTGGAGGGATGGAGACAAGTTAGGAAACGACTCTAGTTAGGAAATAGTTCAGGCATGAAGTGATAGGGGCTCGGGCTAGAGTTATGACAGTGGGAATGGCAGGACAGGGCATACTCAAGAGGCGTTAGTCAGAGATGATTAACAGGCCTTAGTGAAGAGGAGGGAAGGCTGAAGAGAGGAGGAACCAACCATGAACATGAGGTTTGCAGCCGTAGTGACTCAGAAGTTAAGGATGGTGTTATAAAGAGATAGGACAAATTAGCCAGGGAGGTATAGGCACTAATAATTCAATAACCATGATGAACTTAAGATTTTAGTACATTGTTCGGGATGATAGTCATTGGAGATATTCCTCTGCAGAAAACACTTCACCTAGGCTCAAAAGCTTATTAAATGACACTACTATCCAGCATTTTCCCAAGCCCCAAACCTAGAATCATCTTCATCAATTCATCATCTTTCTCCATTACTCCCAAAATTAATCAGGTTCCAAATTCTATTAATTTTACTTTTATTATCTCTCAAATCTGCCCACTTTCCTCAATCCCATACTCTTTACCTTAGTTTAGACCACAATGATCTTTCACCTAGAATTTGACAATTATTTCCCAAACTGTGTCCTGCCCCCCTTCAATCGCTTTCCATGGAAGCCAGGATGTTCTTTCTAAATAAAAATCTGATTCTGCTGCCTCCTGATGACAAACCTCTGGTGGCTCCTTCGGGATAGAGCCTTCAAAAAACAATAATCTTATATTTGGCACCTATTTCATTTCCTGTCCTCATCTCTCATCATCCCACGGCTCACGTTCTATGTCCCAACATATTGAGCTACTTATATTTTCTTGAATGTGTCATGCTCTCTCTCACTTCCAACCTTGCACATGACTGCTCCCTCTGTTTAAAATATCTTCCTTCTTTCACAATGCATCATTCTTGACATTACAGGTCAAATATCCCTGCTTCAGGTAGCCTTTGCTGAGATCCTAAGGCCAATCTAGGTAGCCTTTTTTTCCCTCAATAATTTATTCACCCATCCATCATTGCTGTGTAGAGTTAATTGTTTATTTACTTATTCATCTGACTCCCACTCTGGATCTGTGTGCCTAACTACAAGAGAGTATTGGCTTAATGAATGAAGAAAGAAAGAAACTAGAAGCATGGCTCTGTTGGTCTTCAGATCAGTTCAACAAGCTAGCATGGACTATGTATTATTTGCCATGTGCTATCCTGGAGGCTGGGAATATAATGGAGAATGTACTTCTGCAAATAAGAAATGCACAATCTACTATTTTAGAGCCATTGATAAACTAGGAAATATATTACACAATGAAAGTGTTTAGTAATATTGAAGTCAAAGTCTGCAGTGGAAAAAGCCCATACTTTAAACTCAGACTGAAGTTCACATTTGCTCTCCAAATTTTATATGGCCCTGAAAAAAATCTTTAACCTTTTAAATCCCGGTCCTTTTACCTAAAAGGAGGCTACATATCCTGTTTTAGATCTTATTATGATTAAACAACTCCTGAGCATCGTACAGTAGATGTTCAATAAATGCTGTCTCCTGCCATTTCTATGTATTGCTGTTGTATTTTGATTTATTTAGAACTTAAGGCATCTTCAGATGTATCTTGTTAAAATATAATAGTGAGCAAGGTGTGGGGATAGGGCAGAATTTAATCACTGAAAGGGGTTCAGATCTTTCCCGAGAGCTTTTGTTAGGGAAAGTAGGAAAGGATCTCTGGAAAGGGAGGATAACACTGTTAGAGAAGAGAAGTCCAGAAATGGAGACATGGATATTGAGACTGTTTCTCCAGTTTGCAATGGACGTGCAGAGGAAGGAGAACTGGGATTTGATTGGCATGTTTGCCTATGGCTGACATTGGCCTACTCACTTAAAACTCACCAGTGTTCAAAAGTCGACAGTGTTTTCCAGCTAATACTGTCCCATTCACAGCTCTAACACATTTTCTTCCTCCTTCCAACCAGCTCAAAAGGACCCCAGTGTGACTGACTCCATCAGTCACAGCAACAGCAGAACAAGGGCTAAAACTGCAGCCTTGCCTCTAGCCAACTGCATGCCTGCACAGTATCTTTTTGTTTCTTTTCTTCTCTTCCATCAGCTATTTTCCTTTCCTTCAACCATCAGCAATTTGAGATCTTTGCTAAATTGCGCAAGGGCAGGTTTTTAACGTACTGTTGGATTGTATCCTATAAGCAACACTAGCAAAAATTGACTACAAAACAATAAAATGATAATAAGGAGGAAAAAACAGATGAAACCAAGATTAGAACAAACACAAATGAAGGCAGAAAGGAAGAACATTGGACTGTGTTTGCAGATGGTCTGAAAATCCCAAAGAATCTATACAACAATTAGAGTTAATATGTACATTTAGCAAGGCTGAAGTAGACCCAATTAATGCCTAAAACTTAATTGGATTTTATATGCTAGCAGTAAACAATTGGGAAATTAAATTTTAAAAACTCTACTTGTAGGGGCGCCTGGGTGGCTCAGTGGGTTGAGCCTCTGTCTTTGGCTCAGGTTGTGATCTGAGGGTCCTGGGATCAAGGCCCGCATCGGGCTCTCTGCTCATCGGGGAGCTGCTTCGCCCTCTCTGCCTGCCTCCCTGCCTACTTGTGGTCTCTCTCTCTGTCAAAGAAATAAATAAATAAAATCTTAAAAAAAGAAACCTCTACTTTTAAGAGTATCTAAAAACAACAACAAAAATACTTAAGAATATATTTAACAAAAGAGATAAAGGTTCCTAAATGTTACTGGAAGAAATTAAGGAAGAAAAACATAAGTGGAGAAATAAACCATGTTCATAATTCATAAGTTGAATATGAATTGGAAGATTCCAATTCATAGTTCATTGGAATTCGCAGATTTAAGATTCCATTATTAAAATATCAATTCTACCCAAGTTGATTTATAGATTCAAAACAATCTCAGTCAAAACTCCATCAGGTATTTTCATTGAAAATGACAATTTTCTAATTTTATTTGGAAATTTGATGGCTCTAGAATAGACAGAACAATTTTGAAGAAGAAGATGGAATTTGATAGATCGAAATGAAAATTTTTTCTCTCTAAAAGAGATTGTTAGGAAAATGAAAAAACAACCAAAAGAATGGGGAAAATGTTCACAAGGCATATATTTAATGAAGAACCTGTATTCAGACTATGTAAAGAACCCTTACAACTCCATAATTAGAACAAAAACAACCCAATGAAAAATGGGCAAAAGATTTGAATAGATACTTCGCTAATGACAGTATATAAATGGCACAAAAAGATTTAAACCACACTGGTCATCAGGGAAGTGGAAATTAAAACTAAAGTGAGATTCCACCATACATCCATTAGAACAACTATCATTAAAAAGATTGACAATACCAAATGTTGGTGAGGATGTTGAGCAACTAGAACTCTCATACATCCCTGGCGGGAATGTAATATGATTCAGTAACTTTGAAAAAACTGTTTGGCAATTTCTTAAAAAGTTAAATATATGACCCAGACATTCCACTCCCAAGTATTTACACAAAAGAAGTGAAAACATATGTCCACACAAAGACTTGTATGCAAATATTTATAGCAGTTTTATGCACAATAACCAAAACTTGAAACAATCCAGATGTTCACCAACAGGTGAATGATAAACAAAAAGTGATGCATTTAAACAATGGGATATTAGTCAAAAGTAAAAGGAAACAAACTACTAACATGCATAGCAAAATGAATGAATGTCAAAATCATTATGTTGAGTGTAAGACATCAGACATGAGTTCTATCTGTATAAAAGTCTAGAAATGCAAAACAAAGCAAAACAAAAAAACTGTGACAAAAAGGCAGCTCAGTGCTAAATGGGTCCAAGGGTGGAGAGAGAAGAATGGACAGAATAGGGACAAGAAGGAATTTTGGAGGGTGATAGCAATATCCTCTATCTTGACCAGGCAGTGGTTTCACAGGTGTATACACTGGGTGGTACACTTTAAATGAATACACTATTGTACCTAAATGATGTCTCGGTAAAGTTGATTTTAAAACAAACAAAGGAAGGCTGGCCCAATACTGTGTCTCCTTATATAAATACAACTCCTCATGTAACCACTGATCTGTGGAATTTGAACTCAAATTTTCAAAATAACATCATTTCCCTCACCAGTCTCATATAATGAAGGACCATTCCATGTCAATTTCCCTTTCCTTCCTCTAATGCATAAGCCCACATTCCATTCCATCTGCTACTCTACTCACAAAATAAAGGCATGAAGTTTCCTTTCAACAAATGCAAAATCTTTGGGCTCTTCTGCAAGAACAAGAACAGTGATAACATGTGTGTAGGGTATGTTCAACCTTTTCCCCAAGCAGCCCTTTTTTTTTTAAAGATTTTATTTATTTATTTAACACAGAGAGATCGAGATCACAAGTAGGCAGAGAGTCAGGCAGAGAGAGAGGAGGAAGCAGGCTCCCTGCTGAGCAGAGAGCCCGATGCGGGGCTCGATCCCAGGACCCTGGGATCACGACCTGAGCCAAAGGCAGAGGCTTTAACCCACTGAGCCACCCAGGCGCCCCCCAAGCAGCCCTTTATATGGGGGACTACACAGGGAGGAAAGTGATGTTACTATAGGTGATAACTAATGGTTGGAAGGGCAGGAATAAAGAATTGTAGGAGTGTAATTGTTAATCTATGGTCATATGTAACTCATGTCACTTTGGGGTGGACAGCTGAGGAGGAAGGAGATGACCATTTTCAGATCAGCTGAATCAACACTAGTCTACCTAGCTTTGCGGGTGCCCTGTACACCCTCACATCCAGATCACCTGCTACAGGGAGAGTCAGCTAGATTTCCTTCAGTCTAGTGAGTATTTTCTTCTGGTGGGGAATCCTTAAAATTGAAATTAGTTAGACTGATCCCATAGTTTGTTGTGATGCCAAAGTCAGTCCCAATAATTCCTCCTGATCCCAAGAAGGTATGTCTAGCATCTAGAAAAGCTTTCTGTTATTGTTCACATAGCCAGTCCTATTATACTGACCAGCTGGTGACTGATATTTACATAGGGTCTGAGTTATGCTACTCTTAATGTCAACAGTATTTACTGACTCAGAGAAGCATCACTGCAATTGAAGTGGGGGCCTTGTTAACCCCTGTCTCCCAGTGAAGACCAACCAGCTGGTATTGCATCTGAGCTAGGGCAGTGGAATCCTGAAATTTTGTTGAATACAGTCATAACATATGTAATTCCTACCAGTTGCCCTCTGGTCAGAAAATATAATTAAAGGGTCTGCAGATGATCTGGCAAGGCTTCCAGAAGCAGTAGAAACCAGCTGCTGACTACACAGCTATAAGAAACTAAGAACTGTTTCCAAGATATGTACCATATGCACACATAAGAATCTCTTAGGGAACATGGTGAGCTCTCTGTGTGTATGGGTATTAGATGCTCTGGGAAATGAATAAGGGACAATTAAGGAAATACATTAGAAGGGAAAAGGTAGAAACACAAATCAAAATCTTAACCTAAGTATAGTTAGTTCCCGGACTTAATAGGATATACCTTGGACGAAAACAAAACAAAGCAAAACAAAAACAGATGCAAGATTTATAACTCAAAGAGGACTGTTCAGGGAGAAGGAGTGAAAATGGCAACGCCTCTTTTCTAGAATCCCTAAAACATATGAGATGTCTTCTTTTAAATTAGATAGAGATCAAATTAGTCTCTTTATGATGGTCAAAAGCCTTTATTATAATGGCAAGTCTAGCATTATTGTTTTCGTTTTATGAGTTTTATAGACTTCCATATTAGAGTAGGAGCAAGGAGAATGATCCTTAGACCCACTGAAGAAATTAGCGATAAGAGGTTGGACCAGAGTAGAAATGAAGGATTAAAGACTTTGTAAAGACAGTGAGATATCTGAATGTATTCATGGGCTGTGACTTAACAGTTGACATGCACTGGGGTAAGTTACCTTTAACCTCCCTTCACAAAAAGTCCCTAAGTATGTTTTGTTTAACAACTTCCGTTAAACTTCTGGGATTCTGTAAAGGATGTCGAGGAAACCTGTTTACCAGCTGTTTGGCTAAAATTCATTTAAAAAAATTCAGAGATGTGTCTGATACAATTTGAGATTCTGTGTGTCTTTAGCAGCACAGAGATTAAAACTGAAGATCTTCTCATCAGTTCTCTGAATACTGGAACAATGTAGTGTTCAGTTTGAATGCACATGGTTAGTATTTTTTAGAGTCAGCCTTCTTCCTGGTTTCACGAGCCATTAGGGGACTTCTCCTTTTGGTTGCATAAGCCAGTGTAACCCATTAATGGGCCAGGGTTCATACGAGCCTGGTTTTTACACAATTTCAATGGTCTCTGCCCTAGGATCAGACAAGGATTTCTCTTGTTCAAGATAGCAAATGGCAAATATGGCGAGGTCTACCCTTGGCATCCTAGGTGATGCTAGGGTTTCAGAGTACTAATTGATCATGCTCTGACCTCCTCCAACTTCAGAAACAAATCAGCAAGAGACATGAGA
The DNA here is from genome assembly GCA_003697995.1 of Taxidea taxus jeffersonii. Classification (NCBI taxonomy): domain Eukaryota; kingdom Metazoa; phylum Chordata; class Mammalia; order Carnivora; family Mustelidae; genus Taxidea; species Taxidea taxus. The sequence goes on from RCUC01158993.1 coordinate 37,616, forward strand.
TGGGTCAAGACAGGAACACTGGGAGTGGCAAAGAACGGTTTCCCTAGCTAGGGAATTGTCAGTGGAAGTTTTCTTGTGATTCAGGTTTGATTCCAAAAGACATTTCTCTAAGCGAAAGTTAATATTAAATTAGAGTTCTGAGAGTGAACTAAAACTTTTAAACACTGTAATCTGAAGCCATCTCTCTAGAGAAGCAAAGCTGAAATCCATACCCTAGCCCAAGATCTTTGTCTTAAACTATTTTAAAGGACCAACATCACACTTTTTAATACTCCCTGTTATCATTAGTTCCACTCAAAAACACATTTCTTACAGGTTCTTGGCACACTGTTAAAAATGCAAAAAATGTAGACACATTTTTCATAAGTGAGCAGATTTTTCAAGGGTCTTGGGCCTCACTTCAATTTATATTATAAGTGGGTGGGACAGTATAAGGATGGCCTGGCATTCATGGGCCACTCTAAAGAAAATGTCTTTGAGTTTGTTCCCACCTTTTTTTTCTCGAATTTTGGTATCTGACTCTTTTTTGCAGTGACACTCAATCTTACATCCCAATTTATAGCTCCATTTCTTTTTTCTTTTTCTTTTTAAAGATTTTATTTATTTATTTGATAGAGATCACAAGTAGGCAGAGAGGCAGGCAGAGAGAGAGGGAGAAGTAGGCTCCCTGCTGAGCAGAGAGCCCGATGTGGGGCTCGATCCCAGAACCCTGGGATCATGACCTGAGCTGAAGGCTGAGACTTTAACCCACTGAGCCACCCAGGTGCCCCTATAGCTCCATTTCTGTCCATATGTCATTGTCTAACACAAAAATGATACTTAGGAAAGGACTACTGAATAAATTATTGAACAAATGGTTGTTGAATAAATGAATTTTCTGCCATAAAACAAATACTTTCTATGTCCAAGTTACTGCAAAATAGAAAGATGAAATCCCACACCTAGTAGGATAATCTTTGGGTGGTGTTTTTTTCCACTGGACCAATTTTTCACCTTTAAATTCTTTCTTTCTTCTTTTTTCCAGCAATAACTGGACTTGACTGCTGACTTTTCATTAGAATATTCTCAAGTGGGATTCCTCCAAAGTCCAACCCTTTTTTCAAATAGTCACTACAATCTCCTATGCATACATCAGAATCTTTTGAAGGAGCTAGCACACAGTTCAAGATTGGAAGACATTCAGTTTTGCTTACTTGGTTTTACTTAGAGTTGATATTCAATTTTATTTAGTTACAATTCAAATTTATTTGGTTAGTTCAGGAAAGCTAAAGAGCTATTTACTTGTTTCCTCGGTTAAAGAAAAACAAACAAACAAACAAACAAAAAAACCTCCATAGCCCCTCCCCCCATCTTTTCTCTCAGGAAATGATAAAGCAATATGGTTAGACAGCCCGTGACTAGGGCGACATCGGATATCAGATCAGGTACTGCTTAACTACTAAGTACCCAGGATTTTTTTGTTTTTCACTGTTCTGTCATATCACTCGAAGAAGGAGGAGAACTTTGAACATTCTTCCAGTAAATAATTAATGATTTATTTGCTATGTTTGGAATGTGTAATGGTGTGAATTCCAGAGAATGTGCCTATCCTTGGTAGTGGGCAGGAGAAAATGTGCAGATCTTTCTCAAGAAAATATGTCTGATTGGATATCCCACTAA
>RCUC01158994.1:0-83916 GCA_003697995.1 Taxidea taxus jeffersonii
AACACCCAAATTCTATCTGTTGACCTGACTTGTCTCCTGAGCCCCAGTTGCCTCCTGCACCTTCAACTTAGAACTTCATGGGAAAAAATAAAAGAACTCATTACTGCAACCCAATCCCCCAGAATCAGTTCCTCCTCTGACTTCCCTGTTTCTTTGCATAGCACCAGCTTCACTCTAGCAATGCTCTCAAAGCCTCGTGACTCCTTGTCTTGTTCACTCACAGGTCTGATCACCGGCTGGATCCATCAGTACATTTTTCACGGTGTCTCATGCAATGCATCCCTCAGTCTTTTCCTTTCCATCCACTCTATCACCTGCATCATTCAAGCCTCTCTTTTTTTTTTTTTTTTAAGATTTTATTTATTTATTTGTCAGACAGAGAGAGAGCACAGGAGCGAGCACAGGCAGACAGAGTGGCAGGCAGAGGCAGAGGGAGAAGCAGGCTCCCTGCTGAGCAAGGAGCCCGATGTGGGACTCGATCCCAGGACGCTGGGATCATGACCTGAGCCGAAGGCAGCCGCTTAACCAACTGAGCCACCCAGGCGTCCCCAAGCCTCTCTTTTTTCTTGACCTGTTACATTGCCTTTAATTAGGAGAGGGGGAAAAATCCATTTCTGTTCCTCTCCTGAGGACTGAAAAGCTGTTTTACATGTTATTCTCATTTCATCCAGTAAGCAATCCAATAAACGAGGAATTAACATCCTCAGTTGATAGAAGAGGAAACTGAGTCCCACGATAAATGAGGTGATGTTCTGAAGGTCATGGTCATTTATACATTCATATGTATAAATATATACAGTTAAAAATATTTATTGAGAGCCCATTATATGCCAGGCACTATTTCAGATGTTAGGGATAATAGCACTGAATAAACCAAACAAGATCCAAGTTCTAAGTAAACTTATGTGAATCTAGACATAAGAAAGATAGGTATTCAAGAAGTGAACAACCAAATGAACAAGATTATTGCAGTTTCCTGGTGTCCCCCTGCTAAGAGTTCTCTTTGTCTCCAGAATTCCTAGTGAGCAGACAAAATCTCTTTGAAGGCACAAATCATCCATCACAATATACAGTCATTTGTATACTGCCTTATTTGTCTTACCAAACTCCTTGAAGACAGAAACACTTCATCACATGGCACATAATAGGAATCTGTTTCAACTACAAGGCTGTAAGAATCAAGGGGAATGTCAAGGACGGTACTTTGTGAACTATAAAGCCATTTTCTAAGGTTTGTTGTCTCGGTGACACCAATTGTGTTCTTTGGTAGGTCCTTCAAGGACCTAGTTGCCCTAATGTGGCCAGGATTGATTTTTCTCATAATTCCTTTTCTTCCATTGCCCTGAAAGAAGCACAGCTGAAAGCTTCAGAAAATGTCTACCAGCTTTTCCAAAATTCCTAAGGAAAAGCTTAAAAGTGTAAGACAGTGCTTAAGACAATGACTTCCTTGCTCATCTTCCCCACCCCCTAACTTCATTGTTTTCCTAAATTTCATTATGAACTTTTCAAACTGGATGGTTCTTTGGTGAATACCCACGTATGCCCCACCCAGATTCTACAATTAAAGTTTTACTAAACTTGCTTTGTCACAATTTTCCATCAAACTGTCTCCTCTATCTGTCCATCAGTTCATCTCATTTATTGATGCATTTCAAACGCTTGCATATCATTGACTATAGTTCAGAATTTGTTCACCAGATCTTTTTTATTCTTTGCAGGTAAATTTTGCAAAATGTATTATCCAATGAGTTTTGGCAAATGTACACACCTGTGTAAGCCAGGTCCTTATCAAATCACACAGCTTGTGCCAGAAAGTTCCCCATGTCCCCTCCGAGTTGGTCCTTAACCTAAATAACTCACTTTAAAACTGTATGCCCACATGACTTGTAGATAATGACTTTTTTTTAAAGATTTTGTTTATTTATTTGATAGATAGAGATCACAAGTAGGCAGAGAGGCAGAGAGAGAGAGGAGGAAGCAGGCTGTCCGCAGAGCAGAGAGCCCGATGCAGGGCTCAATCCCACAACCCTGGGATCATGACCCGAGCCGAAGGCAGCAGCTTTAACCCACTGAGCCACCCAGGCACCCCGATAATGACTTTTTGTCACTACATTCACTACCCCAAAAATCTTCATTCTACTACTATTAACTGCCACAATTGAAAAAAAAATACCTTTCTGGATTTACAGACACCATAGTTTGCTTAGTCCCAGAAAAATAGCTCAATCAAGAAATACTCTAAATTTTCTTCCTTTTAAGCATACCTTTGATTCAGATTTAGGTAGAACCATACTACGATCTCGTACTTTATGATAGATTTTGATTTTGAGGCCAGCCTACACTGGCTCAGTCAAAGGGGTTTATTTCTCCAAATCTAGTGAGCCTTAATTTAACATTGTTTACTAAGAATACATTCACTAGATATGAACCTAGAAAATCTGGAGGGTTTTTTTTTTTTTTTTCTTATTTTGATGCCTTGTTGTTGATGTTAGAGGAGAGGAGGATTTCTATTCTTGGGCATGTCACAATTTTCTTAGGCCTCAGTTTCCAGATCTGGAAAATAACAGTCTATCTCTTAAAGTCCTGTCTAAATCTGAAACCCAGTACTTTTTATGGGCAGGAAAGTTACATAGACCTAAGAAGAAAAAAGAATCTCTATGCTACGTAGACCATACTTACACAGTTTGCCAATATTTTTTGGTCCAAAAATAACAAATGTTACTGTAGTTTGGTAAGTTATTCTAGCTTAAATGTTCTTGGAACAGCTGGTTTCTGTTTAAAGTTTTTTGTACTAGCAAATCATAATTTAAATTGTAACACAGAGTCCTTTCCAGTGAATGACTATAAAGGGAAGCTTGCTTGATATATTACCTTTTTTTTTAATCTTGTTTATACCAATTGAGAGGGTTTTTTGACAGGGTTTGGGATACAATTGTCAGAAATCTGTTCTCCCTAGAGCCACCTCTGAGTCACTTCCACTATTTATGGAACAGCAACTGTGAAGAGTGGGATCATGTTTAGACTTTTTTTTTTAAACAACACATGATAAATGTCTTTAGGAGTTTATGTAATCCATCCCAGAGCCTTTAGTTTTCAGAAGAGAACAGAATCCAGGAAGCGGCTTTTTGGGCCTTTATAGCTTGAAAGCATGTTCCTGAGTCTTTAGGTCACAGATTGTCGAAGTAGTAACTTGAGTCAAGTTTTATTAGCCTTTGAAGTTAAAGCTGTTCTGTCTTGGAAAGTCGGGATATGCCTCTCTATTAGGTATAGGATTTTCATTTCATCTAATTTGCCACCTTGCAAAAGGAACTTTTCCTAGGGCCCACTTTTCCTTACATGGCCTTGTGATTCCAGAACCCTCATCTAGGGGGTTGTATAGCAAGCCCCGCCTGGAAATCTATATCTCTGTCCTGTGTGGGCAACTCAATAGAGGAGGATGGAGTTTGGGATGAGGATGTATTGAACAGTGTTTCCTTTCCCTGGAAAGTTTCTGTCCTCTTTTCTTCATCCTGCAGTTAAGAAGACTCGTGATCTAGCTCAGGTTTCTGCTTCGTTCATCAAGCTTTCACTGTGCAACCTGACAATGAACAGGCCTAAAGAGTTGAGCAGTCCCACAAGCTGTCTTTCTCCTGTATTCCACAAAGAAGCGCTGTGAGCTTCTGCAGGCTAGATCTCCACAGTACTTTTCGTTGGGACCCGGTGGACCCGGTGAACCCAGTGCCGAAATCCAAACCTATGAGATCATCCGGGGGCCTTACCTTCCACTTCTTCACTCCCCTAACTGGGAAGCTCTCCACCCATAAGAAAGCTCTCCACGCATGTAAGTGTGTCCCTGGAGTGGAACTCAGGTAGCAAACTTCTCTCCTGTTCAAATCTCAAACGGTAAAAATGAAGAATATTTCTAAAAATAGGTTTTTCTCTTTCCAAACAACAGAGGTGTTGTTGCAGAATTATAAATACATCACCGTATATTCCTAACACAAATTCCCACCATTCCTTAAGATAGGGCTTGATGCAAAAACTTGGCAAACATGTTGATTTCATTCCTTAGGGTAAAGTACTTGTTTTTCTCTGGCAGTAGCATAATGAAGACTGTGTGGTAAATAGGGAGAGTTTTTTGAGGAGGTGGATAGCTAGATAGGTACAAATTAATTAACAATTTCTCTATTGATTTTTTTTAATTTGGTGGTTTAAATTCAGTCAGGTCTTTATTTTCATTTATGTGCTCAGGCCATTTTATTAAGAAACAACAAAACAAATTGCCTATAGCAACTGAGTATTATATAGATAAGGAAATTTTATTTTATTGTGTTTATTTTCTTAATTTGCTGTCATTAAATTAGCTAGCTTCAAGAATTTACAGAGCTGGTTGTTTCTTTCTATATATCCTAAAATCCCAGAATGACCTTGTGAAGCATTTTAGAAATTGTTTCCCTGTATCCTCCCAGAAACACATATTTTTCTTGAGTACTATCTACAAGTCCAGAATTCTTTCCATTACAGACTCTTAGGTAGAATGGTCTGTCTCTAAGAGTATGTCCTGTATTAGTCTGTCTATATATTCAAGTCCTGGCATTGGGTTTTGTATATATAGATAACCTTACTTTCAAAAAAAAGAAAAAAAAAACCTGTTCAGTTTCATTTTCATGAAATGAGTGACTTATACTGACTTTCATAACTGAATAAGCTCCCTCCCTTAAAAAAGATGTTAGGAATAATTAATTCATCCGATTTCTGTGTGACTTCAAAGGCAGCTAAAAGCCAAAAAGAAGTGGGGAATCAAAAGCATTACAAAATAACATCCTCTTAAGGAAGGAAGACCCTCCCTTTAGTTATGAAGTTGACAAACACTTCAAACACAGCACGGGAGACGTCCCCTCAGTGTCCATATTCAGAATGGATTGCCTCCCCTTCCGCAAGTCAGAAGTTCTGAAAGGATCCTTGAGGCCCCTTTTTTACAAGCGCCATGCCTGCAGCATCTGCGGGCTGGCGGGATGATGCCGGAGGTTAGAAATGTTCACCGGCAACATTGATTTGTGTCTGTCTCTCTCCCTCTCCCTCGCTGGCCTTTTTCCCTTTAACGAGGACTAGAATGTTTCCACATCAGTTAACTGCCTTCATAAAGCACCAGAAGGTCACACCAGCCCCAGACGGATCCTTTTCTTTGTGCCTATAATATAATTGGCTGATTGTGCCCGCGATGAGCGCGCCCCCTCCCCCAGCCCGGTCCTAGCTCCATGTTTGCGAGCCTCACTGCTGGTTTCCGAGGAGAGCGGCTCGGCTCGCTGCGCGCTTCCCGGCACAGGCAGTGCCACTGCGCAGGTTGATCAGCGAAAAAGCATCCATTTTAATCCGCGGGGAGCCCCTGCCTTCCCAGGGCGTTCTCGCCGCCCGTGGATGCTCCGCGCCTTGCCTCCGCAGCCTCGCGGAGCCGTCCTGCTTCGGGGTCTGGGCCCTAGGATGCACTGAGATGGTACATCAGGAGAACTGTTCGTATCAGGTAAGATTTCAAGCCCGATTGCGAGGCTGGAATCCTGTCGGGAGAGGAGGCCTTCCTCTTCCAGAGCAGCAGGTTGCCTCTTTCCGGATTTTCAAGGGGTTTTGCCATCCTCCACTCCTGGCCTTCCTCGCATACAGTATCTGAATTGTAATTAGGTTTTCTGGGGAGTAGTGGGGCAGAAAACACTGCTTCCTTGGCCCTTGAAGCATATTGTGAAACCCGCTGAGGTGTCTGTGCTTTGCACGTTCTCTGTCTGTGCAAATAAGAGGAACTGCCGTAAACTGTAATTGAATTTAGGGGGCTTCACGGAGGGGAAAAAGCTGGTCCGAATTCACTCGGATAACATGGCAAAATATGATTTTTGCTCACTGCCCAGGAGATGAGTGGTTTCACGTCCAGTTTTTAGGACTGTCTCTAAGGGAGTTATGTAAATAAGAAGCGTAATTAATGATCTGAGAAATTTTCAAAAATGGGCCAGCATGCACTTGATGTTTGAAGTTGCACTTGTACGTCTTTCCAAACTTGTTTTTACTAGCATGTGTAAATAAGAATTAAGGTGCTGACATGCATAAAAAACTCCACATGGAAAATTTTTTAGAATTACATATTCGTCTTCGTGCTGATTTGCTATGCGGAGTTTTGAATTAAACAGACGATCTCAAAGACCCGTTCTAGAGTATTAATAATAACTCCTTCCTGCAACTTGGACTGTTGAGGCAACATTGAAAGTGTCCTCGTTGTAAGCAGACAACGAGAATATTCTCAGAGTAATTGCTCTTTGCAGCAGCAGGCATGGCTAATCCAAGTCCAGGATGGGTACTATTGGGGGATTACTCAACTGACCGAATTCAGAAGCTCTAAGAGACCAATTTTTAACTTAACAATGCCTCTTCCTTGTGTGAGGTGGGTTACCTGAGACAAGCAGGTGTTTCTCATTAGGTCAGATTTCCCAGAGGTAAATGTATGCAGGCAGAGCCGTACATTGCACAAGACTCAAGACAGTAGTTTCTCAACTAAGTAAAGTGCCTATAAAATATATTTATCAACTCACTTTTCTCTCTGCTTCGTTATGGCAATTTTGTAATTTCAGGCTTGTTTTATTGTATTTTCATTTCATAGTACATCTAGGTCCGTAGATCCTAACATATAGACTTGTGCTTCACAGGAATTCTTCCCATGAGAAAGGGGAGATGCTGAGGAAAAACCAAAACTTCACTTATACACAATCCAGAGATTGAGAATGGGGAATGTCCAACATCTGTGGAGAGCCTAACCTATTTATGGCATGGCTCCAGGGGACTAAATTACTATAAAATTAAAATCATTATTTTCTCTCTTTTCAGAGAAGCTATGTAACTTAACTTTTGAAAGACAAACTACTCTAAGATTATTCCCTATACCTTTTCACTAAGTTGGTCATGAAATCACTGGTCTTATAGGTCAAAAATTGGTCAGATATCAGCAATTTTATCTGAGGAAAAGGGATTTTGTTAGCCAACTGCTTCTGAAAGGGGACAAATTGATTTTATTTTACATGAACTACAACATATAACACTGTCATTGTGTGTTTAATAGTTTTGAAATATTTATTGTTTATTTTCACAGTAAAATTAAGTGTATTAGGCAGATAATAATAGTCAATCGATTCTGTAGCTCCCTGAGGTTTTAGAGTAGAACTACCTTCGTGTGTATGTTTGAAACACCTTCCCTTTATTCATAAATCAGTAAAAACATTAACTGTAAAGCCAAGTCTTAATCTACTTAGAAACCTTAGGTTTAGAACCCACCTGGCACCACACATGTTTGGACTCAGAAGGGGCATTTTCTCTAAGCCCTTGGTTTGATGTTGTCACCATCACTGGTTATTTCAACAGTAGGATGTTTTTCAGAAACTTGCGCATTTGGGGATGAAAGCTTATTTATTTGTTTTTAAGGATGAAAATGCAGTGATTAAGGCAGATTCCTTAGGGTAGCATTTTTAGCAAGTAGAATTTCTTTATTTATTTCTTCCCATAAATGTATACCAAGGTTTCTTAATGGAGAGTCCATGAATGGAACACCAGGAAATATTCCTCCAAAATTATATGCTCATTTTGGTGCATATGCCTAGGTGTATATTATTATTACTATCATCATCATCATCACCATCATCATCAGAGCATAATGGCCTCCTAACTGGTCCTGCTCTTACTCTTCCCCTGCCCCCTACTATAGTCTAATTTTCAACACAGTATCCAGAATGGTCTATTAAAACCTAAGTCAAAGCATGTCACTCGTCTCAAAATTCTCCTCAGAATAAGGCCCCTGGCTCTAAGGGCCTTGCGTCAACTTGCCCCTGATGCCTCTGGGACTTTCCACATTCCCCTTTCCTTTCACTCCAGTCCCACTATGCCAGCCTGGCCTTGAACTTGCTGTCCTTTCTGCTGCTGTATGCTTCCCCCAGGTACTCCCATGTAGGGTTGCCAGATTAGCAAATAATCTGCAGTGTTTGGAATATGTTTATGCTAAAAAATCATTCTCCATTTATCTGAAATTCACATTCAACTTGGCATCCTGTATTTTTCCTGTCAGTAAGTCTCTCACTTCCTTCAGGTCTTCACTGAAACGTCACCTTCTTGGGAAGGCCTTCTCGGGTTAACTACGTCAATTTCCAACTCCCTGTTTCTAGCCCAGTGTCTCCATGACACTTCCCTAATTTGCTTTTACACCTGGCATTCATCACCATCTCTCAGAGACGTTTTACGTATTTGTCTCTTTTCTGTCTCCCTCACATGTAAGCTCCGTGAGGGTAGGGATGTTTATGTTTATGTCCATCTGCTTTCCCAGAGCTTAGGATAACCCTTGGGTGATACGGACGGATAGGCCTACTCTATATAAAAGTGACGAAGAAAAACGGCATTGTAAACATACTGTGGCATCGTGGCTTCTTATATTTTGATCGCTGGGATGACTTTCAGTCTTACTCTATCCTCCCTCCCCACCTACACAACACACGTACGCCATTAGCCCGCACTGTTTTCATTGTCTGTGAGCCAGAATATCCCTTTGTTTCTTGTTAGTTTTCTCATCTACGAAATGGGATTTTCTCTAGTTAACATCCTGGCCTTGTTCCTGCCAGAGGCCACCTTTCTGCAGGAATAGGTCAGTTACCATGAATTAAGAGCCACCTTCTCTGATGCACATGAGGGGCTCAGGGAAGATTGTAAAGCAACCGGGGAAAACCTTGCGTTGCTTCATTTCCCAATCACATGTTCCCACTGTATGGATGTATAATTGATTTACTCCTCTTCCAAGTAGATGATGATTTTGAAAAAGAGTTTTATCGCTACCGAGGACTTTAAAATCGCTGCTTGAAGTATTTGGATGCACTGGACTTTGAACAAGTTAACCCAAGGAGAGATGCTCTGAGAGAAATTCTCAGGCAGGATTTTTTATGGTTGTTTCGTTTTGAACGGTTCTCATGTTGTCATCATCTTCATGTACTTCTCTCTCACAGGATTTACAGTAGCTGAGAGGTTATTGAGGCATGTGTTGTCATTTTTGGTTGTAGCCGTGTTAAAAGAAAGAGCTATCGACCTCCATTTTCCAGTCTTGGGAGGAAGCCAATCTCTTCAGGAAAGAACCTTGCCCACAGCTTCAGACCTGGCAGCCTTCAAGAGGCCAGATTCTTCTAAATGGTCTCTGAGAGCAAGCTTTGAAATATTGTTAACTTGAAAGCACAAGTTTAGGTCAAAGGGTCCATTTTGCTTAAAAGCTCCCAAATATTTTCTCCTCTTTCCCTGCAGTTGGTTTTTGGGGTTAGTGTGTATATAAAAACAATGACATGCTTTCATCCCTTTTTTCCATCACTTAAATTCCCCTATGACCTCAAATATAGATCACACCCTCACATTCTTAGCTACTGTGGGAATGGAGACTTGAAAGGAAAAAAAAGGAAAATGGTATGTGAATGACTCTCATCTCTTTCCTCCCTTGGGGACATAAAGAGACACTTCTTCGAACACACACCTGGTCTTGAGGAAGTACAGTAGAAATCTTTAATGTGCCCCCATTTTCCTTAGGCTATAATCCAGACCCTTCTGCGTGGCATTCAAGGGCTAACTCTGATCTGAACCCGGGACAGAAACACTCATCCCTCTACTCCCTATGCTCCTGCCCCCATATTGGCATCTGGTCTTTGCTTTGCTGTGGTACCTGAGCCTAGAAGGGCTCCCTCCCACACACCACCTGCTTCTCCCTTATTGCAGGGTGATGCAGCTTTTAAGGCTCCCATGCCACCTTCTTCGAGAAACCTTCCCTTTTCTTCCCACACTCACAATTTCTCCTTCTTGGTGCACTTTGGTTTTGTTTCCAACAGAACCCATTTACAACTGGTGACATGAGTCTGTCTCCCCCATCAGACAACAGGCTTCTTGAAAAGAAGGACCTTTGTATACTTCTTTTACTTCCCTACATGGAGTGTGTGTTCAATAAATGTCTGTTGGGTTGAGTTGGATTTTTCCACATCAGGTGCTGTTCTAAGTCCCCAGGATCAGGATCACCCATCATAACCCTAGAAGCAAGCTCAGATCTGTGTAACAGGGAGTTGGTGAAGTTGACCACGGCACTCCTTGTATCTGGCTTGTGGACCTCTCAGACAGTTGCCAGCAGTTCAAACATCCCATGTGCCCAAAATGGGGGTGTAGTGCAAAGAATTAAAAAAAAAAACCGAGACAGACATTCCAGCCTTCCCAGAGACAATGCATTAAGAATATACCTCTGGGGCACCTGGGTGGCTTAGTTGGTTAAGCATCTGCCTTCAGCTCAGGTCATGATCCCAGGGTCCTGGAATCGAGCCCCATATCAGGCTCCCTGCTCAGTGGGAGTCTGCTTCTTCCTCACCCCCTCCTCCTGCTTGTGTTCTCTCTCCCTCCGTGTCTCTCTCTGTCAAATAAATTAATTAAAATAAAATATTTTTTAAAAAAGAACAAACCTGTGTACCTATTTCTCCTTTACTCAGAGAATTTTTCCAAGGTGAACCTCGTGGTCTATCCCCAAGCACTTTTTCAAAATACCTGTGGTCGGTTGAGCCAAGTGCTCATCCCCAAGCTGCCTTTCTTAATGTATCAGATTTTGCAAAATCTCAATGAATCTTTTTACTGTACAGAGCAGTAGTTTTACTTCCTCCTGAAACATGTAATTTTTCTTGGGTGAAATATTTCAGTGCAACTGAAGTGTTATACCCAGCACAGAAGATAAAAGATGCCCTGTATTGATCTCAAACAATAAAATTAGGGAGTATATAAATTTAAGTAGTACATCAAGATATTTTTTAAATTCTTGCTGGAGAAACTAGTAAGCTTGCCAAGATTCTATTGGGTTACTTAATAGTTAACAGGGGAAAGGAAATATATTCTATCCCTATTGACATCAGGCCAAGTGAGGGCTCATTTCCCAATCCCTTCTTCCTGTGAATGAGAAAACAAGATATCAAATTTGAGTTCATTTAAGATTCTGCCCAGTTTAAGCCTGGTTTCATCCATAGCCAGGAAGAAAAATGTATTGACCTAATAGAAAAGGGAATTTGAAAGCATAGTTCACTATTTGATACAGGCTTTTTTTTAAGATTTTATTTATTTATTTGAAAGAGAGAGCTCACAAGCAGGGGGAATGGCAGGCAGAAGGAGAGGGAGAAGTGGGTTGTCCACTGAGGAAGGAACCTGATGTGGGGCTCTATCCCAGGACCCTGGGATCATGACCTGAGCCAAAGGCAGACACTTAACTAGCTGAGACGCCTGAGCACCATATAGGATTTTAAATATAATTTCAATGAAACAATGTTCTGTCTTAGTCTATAGATTTGTTTTAATTGGAAAAAATTTTTCCCATAGGCAATAGTGTTGAGGAATACTTGATTATTTTGCCTGGTTGATGTATAATTGTATTTTTCTGAGGAGGAGGTAACATGTATATCACCTTAATTTAATTAAGAAAATAATTCTGGATGTAAATTCATCTGCACTTGTTTTTAGCCAAGATATCTGAAAATCTAATTTATATGTTTCACCACAAAAGGAAAACACAGTGATAAGTGTGCAGATGAAAAAAAAATCGTTTCAACAGGGTTTCATCATGGGCCTGATCTGAAATAGAAATTTAGTACAACACATCATTCCTATTTAAAGTAACACTTGGGGCTTCAAACATCATGATTCAGACATCAAGTAATTTTAAGAAATAAATATGCAACACATTTTCAAGATGAAGATCTGGTATTTACTCTTGGAAAGGGGGTACGATGAGGGATGGGAAGGAAATAGGAATATCTCTATGGTAAATACCAGTGCATGGATGATTTCTGGAGAGTAGAGACCCCACATTCTCTCTCTCTCTCACACACACACACACACACAGAGTCTTGGGCAACTAATCACAATTTCACATGCAGAAGCTCAACGTTAAGAGAGACATATCCCAAATGAGCCATATCCTATTATTTATTTTTTTTAGAGATTTATTTATTTATTTGAGAGAGAAAACACACAGAGGGAGAGGGAGAAGCATACTCCTCAGTGAGCAAGGAGCCCAATGTGGGGCTGGATCCCAGGACCCTGGGACCATGACTTGAGCTGAAGGCAGATGCTTAATCAGCTAAGCCACCCATGCACCCCAAGCCTACAGCATCCAGTATTCCTAAGTGGTCTCCCATCCAGGTACCAACCAAGCCCGACCCTGCTTAGCTTCTGAGATCAGATGAGATCAGGTGCATTCAGGGTGTTGTGGCTGTAGACCAATTTATTTATATCCTCTATACCAAGGGAAACTTTGAAATCTTGATGCTACTCCCCGTGCAGTATATAGAAGCATCAGGAATGACCAGACTTCCTGAAATAGTGAGTACTTGGACAAAAGTACTTGAATTCAGAAGCAAACATCAAAGAGGTTGTGACAATCAATGTAAGTGACTCATTAATGGGGCAAGAGTGCTAGGAACACAGAGAAACATACTGAGGGCATTAGTACCAGTCCCACTTGGAAGCGGTGCTGCAGCCATCAAAGTGACTGCAGTTGTGTTTCTTACTCAGGTGTCCAGTTGGGCAGGAAGATTTACGTCTGGGGTCCTCAGTCTTTTTGATATGGGTAAACATCTGGTGGTCTGTCTATTGGCAACACTTTCATGCCCTCCACCCTACTCTCCCAGTGCCATTATTTTAATTTTTTAGCCTGCACCAGAAAGTCTATTTAAAAATTGCCTGGAGGGGGGAAAATTGCCCATGTGGGCTCCTGGGTGGCTCAGTCTGTTAAGCGTCTCACTCTTGATTTTGGCTCAGGTCATGATCTCAGAGTCGTGAGACTGAGCCCCAGGTTGGGCTCCACACTCAGTGGAAAGTGGGCTAGAGGTTCTCCCTCCCCGTTTGCCCCTCCTCCCATTTGCACACATGCTCTCTCTCTCTAATTAATTAATTAATTAATTAAATTACCTGCATGTTTTAATAGGTTATCTAGCCACCTTAATGGAAAAGCAAAACAAATTTAGGTAAACTTTGCACAGAAGAAAAAAAATGGTTTATTTGGAAAGAGATTATAAATCAGCCATCAGTTTGTATACCACATGGAATTTGAATGTTAAGCCTGAAGGGAAGGAGTGAGATGCTGAAGGGTTAATCAGGATGAACTACATTTTCCATCTATGAACAGGAAAGTCTTTTGACAATGCATAAGTGATTTCCGAGTAATGCGGTCAGTGTTTTCAGAGTCGATCATTTTCACCACTGGCCGGTAATAATCATTTTAAAAGCATTAGCTCACGTGACCAGCGAGTCTCAAGGTTCAGATTATGGTCTTGACAGGAAACTGAAGCTCTCCGTTCTAGTCCCTAAATTTCAGGGCAGGGGTAAGAAGAGGCCCTGTCAAGCTCCAGGACTGTGAAGGGCTATGTGTACATTTTCCAAAGGACAGTGGTAGCATCTGGGCCCGTGCTATGTCAGCGTAGTTCGTTTTAGAGAGGAAAGAACCAGAGCAAATTATCTGTAGGAAGGACATGAGGGGCTGTTCTCCCTTTATTTGCATAGCTACTGCAAAACCACCAAACATTATACTCAGCTCAAGTCTTCTGAGGGGGTCTTTTGTTTGTTTTTCCCTTTCCTCTACTCATTTGGACCTCTTGGAAGTGAAATCAGTTACAGTGTTGATCCTAAGCAGCGAAGGGCAGGGTCTTGCCGCCATGCCTGGCAGTGTGGTCCAAAATAGAAGGATTATAGTTATAATGAATTTTTTCCCAAGGTTTAAATTATAATGAATTTTTTCTGAAATGTGCTTCTGAAATGTAAGGGGCATTCAAAATTCTTAAACTCTTTTAAAAATGAAATTCATGGTTCAGTAAGTCTAGGGTGGGTCCTGAGGGCTTGCAATTCCAGTAAGCTCCCAATGATACAAATGCTGTGGTCAGAAGGACACACTTTGAATAGCAAAACTCTTGAAAACATCAAAGATCAATCCCCATGGTAGGAAAATATTAGATATCTCAAGATGGCACAATCCACTCAGATAACAGTGGTATAGCTCCTTCTGGAAAGGGTCTAAGCTATGAACCTCTTTATGTGCTGAGCACTCCTTTAGGTGGAGGGACAAAGGAAATTCTCCACTGGGCACTGCCCTACAAGCTCTTGCATCTGTGTTTTGGGGAGATATTCTATCACTTGTCTCTTTGTAGTACTTATTAGAGAACCACTTACGACAATAAAAGGCATTGAGGTTAGAGGAAGAGAATGGTCTTTAGTACTTTCTTAGTATTAATCCTTGTTGCTGGGAAATTTCTGTCTTGGATTTTGAGGTGCCCTTCTCCAAGAGATGATATATTAATAGTGTATGTGTGTGTATATATATATGTATGTATGTATGTATGTATGTGGTCAATATATTATTAGTGTATATATATTAATTTGAATATGTATAGTTAATAGTGAGAGTTCAGTCATTTTAACTATATATAGTTAATATATATAATATATATAATATATATACCCACCCAGTTAAAATTAAAGTAAAAAGATGTTAGCAATTAGGCTTACAGTTTTGTGTATTTTACTCAGTCTTATAAATCTCTAGGTGTTTATGATTTCATCCGTGTTAAATCTTGATCATAAATAGCTAGGTGGAGTAGGATGCTAACCTAGGTAAGAGATTGAAATTCCTGAAAATTGTGGTAGCCCCTCCCCTTCAACCCATCCAGATCCATTTTTACCTTTTGAACATACATGATTTCCACAGAAGAGTTCAGTTGAAAAGCACTAATATCAACTATTAATGTTTCCTACTGTGGAGCATTTAGAGGCAACATTCTAAGTAACATGTACATTTCTCCTCTCTTCACGTGTTTATTCAACAGCCTTCACTGTCCACCTAACGTGTGTAAGACATTGTCTAGAGGCTGTGGGGAAAGCAAGACGGATAAGCTAAAATCCCGCCCCTTTAGAGAAGAAGCTTGCAATCATAACAGCTGTTGGAAAGAAGCCACAGGGCACTAAAAACACCGTGGCTGACGAGAAAAGAATATTCACTCTCTAGCATGTTAGGTCATGACCATCAGTGAAGGAGGTTTTATTTCATTTCTTGAAGCCTAATCATCAGGGGACAGCGGTGATCGATGCTGGGTGTTCCAGATGTGCGTTTCCGTCCATGAGATTCTGCGTGCTGCCAGAATTCTCTCTGTACTAAGCCCTGATGTGTAAGAGCTAGGCATGATTATTGTATTGTGTGCGGCTGTTTCTTACTGAGGCTATCAGTGGGTGGTGATCTAGCTTACGCTTGTAGAATGTGAGCCCCAGCTGCGGAGGCCCCAGGTCACAATTCTGGCCTGACCATTGGCCCGCTGCCACGCCTTGGGCAAGTTCCCGAACCTCACCGTGCAGTTGATAATAATATTTACTCCAGAGGGTTACCATGAGAACTAAAGACATAAGTTAAGAGGCACCTGTGAAGTGCATGGCCCACAGCGACCCCTCCACAAAGGGCGGCTATTGTCACTATGTTAACATATGTCAGATAATAAGACGCTGCTTCCTTCACTTTCTTCCTTCACTAACCTCCTTTGACAGGATTTGATAGTAAAAAAAGTAAAACACTTTTACCCAAAGCCTTAGCTTTGGAGAATTCTTCCATGATGGGAACATCCATGGCAGGGCCACTTTTGGTGGCCAGCATTGCCTCCCAGGCCGGGAAGGCATTGTGCACACACGTAGTAGGACCCTTGTGTAGAGTGAGGGCCCTGAGGTCTGGAGGAGAGTAAGATAAGGGAGATCTCTACTGGGAAGAAGCCCCGCCCAGATGCAAGTGTGGCTTCTGTGATAACAACTTGTCATCGCCCAATTCTCTCGGGAACAGAGCTGGGAGATGAAGGTGGACAAAAGGCAGGATTTGGATTTGAGTCAGGGACTGTGCAGGACAGTATTTGCCTTACCATTTTGTTTTGTTTTTTAACTCACGGAGAGAAAGAGACAACCGAGTGTGAGCGTGTCAAGGCCATCTTGAATGGCATTTTTACTTTAGAGCTCTGGTCTTAACAGCGCTGAGCTTGGTCAGGAATTCCTACTGGAAAATGTATTGAGTAGGACATTTGCTGCTTTCTGTCCAAGCGTGTCAGAGCATAAGATGGTTTGTTAAATGGGGGCTTGGCCTTTGAATTTTTCTTTGGCTCATTTTCTCCTGCAAACAGTAACATTTTTAAAAAAATAAATAGTGTGTGTATCTTTAGCTTATGGTAGTAGTAATTTGATAATAATGAGTGTGTGCTCATGTTTGCACTTCTGTTTGTCTGTTACTTACGAGAAAACATCCTCCAGCTGTGGGCCTTTTCCTTCTCTGTATGTAAAGCCAGTAAAAAACCAAAAGCCATGGGAAAAGGGTAAAGAGAGCAGCAGAAAGGAAGCGTTCTCTTTTGTGAAAAAGCCCGCCAGTGACTGGAGATTTCTTTTTCCCCCACTGACTGGATTTTAAAGAAAAGTTGATGGATCTTTTTCTCTTGCCTATATGGATAGAACAAAGCGCTGATCCTGAAGCAGAGAGAGTTCCTTCTCTGAGTTGGAAATAAATTTTATCCTTGTGCTAGGCCACTGCCAGAAGATGAGATTTTCACATCTGATTTTAAAATGATTGGTTATAGGACAAACGGGGGTGAGGAGCAAACATGTGTCTTCAGGTTAGCCTTTAAATTATACTGTTTTCATTTTGTCATGGGATACCCGGCTTTTAAGTCACTACAGAAGTCTGGGAGGCTGGGTTTTGCATCTATTTTTATCCCTCACACTACTCTGGGTCAGAGTAAGGTGGCTGGTTTCCTTGCAGGGCTCCAATCCACACTCAGCCCTGAACTGAGGAGTGGGGGCGTTGAATCCGCTTTCCCTTGATTGGGAGGAGGAGGAAAGGTGCTTTGGAGAGGAATCTAGGCGGGATCCCTCAGGGGAAGCGGAGAGTAGACGGTGGGAAAGCTGGACATTCAACACATTGTCGAGGCAGAGCAAACCTCAGAAACAGCAGCTGCCCTCGTGCCAGAGCTCAGGAGAGAGCAGGGAGGCCAGGCAGGGCGGTGTCCATGGGCCAGAGCAGGGGCAAGGATATGCACAACCGCCAGGCACGGGCTCTTAGCTGCCTCTCCACGTCAGCATGAGCAGTAACCAGGGTACTGGGCAGTTGGCACAGCAGCCTAGCAGAATTCATGGGAAGTTATCACATAAGTGAAATTCTCAAGAGTTAAAGGATGAATTTAGACAGTGATGGAATGGATGACATCATCAGTCAAGAATCCCCATTGGATATGGAGGGGAATTATAAAAAGGTAAGGCGGGGAGCTCTTTTGTTTGTAAACAATCGGACCATTTTTCTAACTGGGAGAAAGAACACCCTTGAGGAGTGGCCAAATTCCACACTCAGTAGCCATTGCCATAATATATTCAGGAAAGCTAAATGCACAGAAGTAGAGGCATTAAGTTGGGAGGGTTCTTCTTTCTGCTTTTCCCAGCTTGTATTCATTAATATATTATAACAGTAACTGGAACATACATGTTGTTATTCTGGAGCTGAAAAAACTCTTATCATGCATTTAGTTGCTAGGCAGTCTTTTTATGTAAAAGAATTTTTAAAATTTTTTGACGTATGTTGATAGTTTACCCACAGTAAATAATTACTAGAGTGTTTGTCTTTTAAGTGACTTTTTCTTAACCATGAAAAATATAGTTTTACCAAGAGAAGGGTGGGGTTTTGAAAAATTGATGTACTATCTGCTAATACTTTGCTAGCCTTTTCGTTTGAAAGACAGTAAATATATTTTTGGAACATTTTATCTGGTAATTGTCGGAAATAACAGGCCCAAGTAAAAATAGCTTTAGTTATATGGGTGAGGTCATGAAATTAAACTACAAGTATATGCTTGTCTGTCCACAGAAGGCTAAACCACACTACATCCTTTCCCCCTTATTATTTTCCACAAGTCAAGTGTAGGTCACAACACGTCACAGTGTGAAGAATAAGGGTCCTTCCATCATCGACCTGGAAAATAAGACCTCTTTTCCTTCAAAGGTAAATACTAGGTAACACCACCTCCTTGAGCAGCAAAACTAGCTGCTCAATTTTCAGTTTGATCAAATATGTCATTAACATTTTTCCCCCAGAATAAGATATAGAAAGTTCTATCATGATAGTTTCTTAAGTGTAATAACGTGACATATGGCATTTTGTATCTTATGCACTAAGTTGTGTTTGAGTGCGGGGGATGTTTTAAGTATGTACTTTATCTCTTAGAGCAGTTTACAATAGTTGAAGCTCGTTTCTCCAGAACCCAAAACTTACATGTGTAAAAGAGGTTTAAATAACCTGCCATGTTGCCCTATGCATTTTTCTTCCCTTGCGTTCCCCAAGAAGGGAATGAGCCCAAGGTGATAAGTGGTGTGCTGAATACTGAAACTGACACCTCTCAGCTGTCCCCTCCTGCCACAAGCGCATATGCAAAAGAGGCATAGGACACTCAGCCATCAGAGTGGGTCACTTACCCGGTCCTGAAGACAAGCGCACAGTTCTCAGCCCGCCTCTGTTTCCAGTGCCAAAAGACAGGTCACACTCAAACCGTTTCTCAGGTAGAAAAGCATAGGTCAGTTTGCACTTAGGAAAAATGAAAGACATCCCGTGGCTACTGCATTAATGACAGTAATGGCTTTTTACTGGCAGTAATGGCCACTGTCGTTTTTCCCTCCTTGGAAACTGAGAGAGCCCACATGCCTGGAATGAGCAAGAGATGATATGCCGGCCACCTGATACAGCACTGACCAAAATGACAAACATGTGAGGCTCAGGCGGCTTTAAAACATCCTTAGCAACAAAACAGAGCTGCATTGTGTAGTGCCTTATCTAGCTCAGGCAGGAGAATGCCACCTGTGATTTCAGGAGAAACAGTATCTAACAGGGGAGTGTGAAGGACCATGAGATAAAACCTACTAGACGTGTAGAATACACAGATCAGTCCATATTTCTCTAAACATGAGACCCGTTTTCTTGTCATTTCAGCTTTTTTTTTTAAGATTTTATTTATTTATTTAACAGCAGAAGTAGGCAGAGAGGCAGGCAGAGAGAGAGGAGGAAGCAGGCTCCCTGCTGAGCAGAGAGCCCGATGTGGGGCTCGATCATGACCTGAGCCGAAGGCAGAGGCTTTAACCCACTGAGCCACCCAGGCACCCCTCATTTCAGCTTTTTAACTACTTTTCCTAAGCCAAGGACTTTCAAACTCCCGTATGTGTTGGTTACTCTGAAGTCTTCATTATGCTTTAAAAAAAAAAATTATTGTTAATTTCATCGTGAACTTCTGGTGAATCAGGGCAACATGTGCTTTCTTTAAAATAAAAAGAATTGGAGAACCTAATATTAAAAAGTCACTTTTCCTACATTTTTCTCTCTAATGTTTTTGCTGTTCAGTTGACTAAGTAGAAAATTCAATTAAATGCCATAAAGCAATGGTCTGCAGGCTTTTTTGACCTTGGATCCATCAGGAAAATGTTTTTGAACCCAGACCTCTGATATATATATATCTATCCTATTCATTAATTATACATATACACTACTGTAAATATATATTTTGTGTACATAAAACCTATACACAAATAGATATTTTTAAAATAAAGTGTTAATAAATATAAAAGTTTTAATAAATTCTTCTTTTACCTCCTGTCACTTTGAGGTCAGTTGTCAAAAACAGTCGGAAGATTGGTTTGCCCCTGTCCAGGTATGATACAATTTCCTATACCGGTCACACTAATAAATGCCACATGTGTCTAGGGATTATTTTACAAGGTTGTTTTAAAGTCAAGCAAACAGCCTTTGGGGGAAAGGTCACTTTCCGATGACTAAAATTAGATTCCACCTCGGCGAAGGAAGGAAAAGAGTATACATCTGTTCCTATTCCTCGGGGGAAGGTCCTGATGGTAAGAGAGATGTTTCATTAAGGACCTCCGCTTTATTCAGTCGTAGTAGTAAAACAGATCTTAGTGTATAGGGAGGAAAGCCCGCACTGTAGCCGAATCTCAGGTGTGTATGTTCAATCCATTATTGTCCTGCTTTGCTCTGAGCAACCTCTGACCTTCTGGTAAAGACCCACACAGCTGATTGTCCTCAGGACCATGGTGGCATGCATCATAGGACCCACATCCTGATTCCTCAGCCATCACTCCTGAGAGCCCCTCCATGACCCTGGCTTTGCACATGGGGCCAGGCTTGCAGAAGGGAGGCTGGGCCTTGCCTCGAGGAGCTTACCGTCCACGTGGGGAGACACACCAACAAATAAGCTGATATGGGATTGATGCTGCCCAGAAGAACGTTCGGATCCAGTGTGGACCTGGGAAACATGCCTCCTCTTCCGTCTCAGGACCCCAGCAAGATCCAGCTTACACTGAGGGAGACCGAGAAAGGAAATGAGGAGAATTTAATAAAATCCTGCAGAAGGCTGGCCACCACTTGGTCCCAGAGCAGAGCAAACACAGGACGCAGATCTGTTCCCAGGCTGCTCCTTGCCGGGGAAGGAGCTGCCGAACAGCCGTGTGTGGTCAGAGGATGGAAAAGCCGGCTTGCTTGCTTTGTTTCTCTGAGGTGCTGTCTCTAGTGTTGTGCATCCAATTATGGTGAAAGATTAGGGAGGAGCCCGTGAAAAAATTAAAAGGCTGGAAGGAACAATATTTAAAGTGAAGCCACAGCTGCGCCTCATGTTTTTTTTAAAAGGTGAATGGAAATGACTGCTTGAGATAAACTGCAATAAACAGGAACACAGAATGCCAGCTGCCATTCCAGACAAGAGCTCTGCCCTCCCCACACAATTACTGAGGAAAAGCAGCCGTCGACCTCCATTAACCCTCACGTCTTCCTGCCTGTAAGGGCTGAATACGCTTGAGGAACTCTGTTGAGTTACTGAACCCTGGAGCCTAGCCTCACCTCGGCCACCTGGGGCAATCTTTTCAGCTTTCTGGGCCACGGTCTCCTTTTCTTTCAAGGGAGGAATCGGCCTGGTTGGTCTCAGATGCTATAAATATGAAGCCTCCTGGCTCCTAGTTCAGGATTCTTCCCATCCTATCACCCTGCCGGCACACCTCTGTTAGCCAGCCTGGTCAGGAATGGGTTGTTCCAGGTAACTAGATTTTCCAGATGTGTAGTGTGTGAGTTACCGGGGGGAAGGGGGGGAGTATTTTTTTGAGATATAATTCATATACCACAAAATTCACCATTCCATAGTGTACATTTTGTTGGTTTTTAGTATACTTCTAAGGTTGTGCAAGCCACTGCTAATTCCAGAACATTTTTTAAAAGATTTTGTTTATCCATTTGAGAGAGAGACTGAGAGAGAGCATGAGAAAGGAGAAGCAGACTCCCTGTGGAAGCCTGATGTGGGACTCGATCCCAGGACTCCGGGATCATGACCAGAGCCAAAGGCAGTTGTTTAACCAACTGAGCCCCCCAGGCACCCTCCAGAACATTTTCATCACCCCCAAAAAGAAACCCTGTGCCCATTAGCAGTTACTCCTAGTTCCCCTCTTCCCTCACAACCATTAATCTACTTTCTGTCTTCATAGATTTGCCGGTTCAGGACAGTTCTGCCTCTCTTTTATCCATTTCTGCACTCTTTTCACCAACTTACCCCACCGCTACCCTTTAATGTTAACAACTGCCATTGTTGAGGAAGTTTCTCTCTGGGCCGGGCACTGTGCCAGGTCCTTTCTGTATAGTACTTCATTTACTCCTTATAACAACCTGTAAGATAAGTATTACTATCCCTTTTTTCAGAAAAAGAAACTGAGGCTTAAAGCGTTTCTATAATTTGCATCCATAAACATCAGAGTCAGCATGTTAACTTGGGTCTTCTTGACCCCAAGTCCCCTGAACTCCCTGCCTCCTTTCTGGTCATGCCTGGGACTGATTCTCCCAGGTCGTAAGTCCACCCCGACATGGGAAATTGAGAACGTCAGCTTCCTGGAAGGTGATGGAGGTTGGGCTATCTCATAACCATGCAGTGGGTGTTTTGAACTGTTGTGTTCTCACTGTGATACTGAATGACTGGTGGTTTTAGAGACTTCTAAAATGTCATCTGCTAGAAAGAGTTCCCAGGCAACACTGCCCTGTGTTAAAAAGTAGTCTCAGTAGCCCATCATGTGAGAACCAGAAAGAGCTCAAGATACTCCCAGCAGGGGCGCCTGGGGTGGCTCAGTAGGTTAAGCGTCTGCCCAAGTCATGATCCCATTGTCCTGGGATCGAGCCCCACATTGGGCTCCCTGCTCAGTAGGAAGCCTGTTTCTCCTTCTGCCTCTCCGCCCGCTCGTGCACACATGTGCTCTCTCTCTCTCAGATAAATGACTAAAGTCTTAAAAGAACAAAAACAAGATGCTCCCAGCAGTTCCTGTTTGGAATACGCCACTCACAGGGGAGGAAAACTTTAGTTTCCAACCATATCCCCTCAGGGTTTATGTTGAAACACTTCTACTACACAGTCAACTTTGCGGATTGCACCTGGGGCTCCGTTACCTTCACTGGAGTTCCCATTCAGCTGGTAATTGGCTACTAAACCTCAGCCCTAGGTATTAGGTACCTTTGCTCTGGTCCTTAACAATAAGAGTATTCAGGGACTGTTGGGGACTCTGCACAACAGCCCCTGTGTCCATGGGCTTCTGTTTCCGTCGCCTCCCTGTAGCAGGAGAAGGAATGCAGTGAATAGGCAAAACCGTCCTCAGGGTCAACTAATCGTCTACAAAGATCTCTGTCCTCTGGACCAGCATCGCCACACTCTTAATGCCCGGCAGTTCTCGGAAATAAGTGTCAGAAGACCCTGGGCCCTACAGCATTCCTCTTGGGTGTCCGTCCTGGACTTTTAGGTCTCCCAAGGCTAAGCAGGCTGAATCCAGGCCTCAATACTGCCCAACAGTCCAGCCTGACATCTAGTCCAGAGGACTTGTTTAGGCAGATCAGTGCAAGGATGCAAAGATGAGAGATTTCAACAGCATTTCGGGGAACCTTTCTGGACTGATTGGTGTTAAGTGTCTGAAATGGAAAACGTCAGAAATACAGACAGAAAAGAAAATGCCCAGAAAGTATCCATTCAGTGATACAGTGGAAAGATACCAGGTTATTTAACCTCTGTTCCACTAATAATTGCAAAGCTTTTCCCAGGGGATAAAATAAGATGCGAAAACTTGAAAAACCCTGCACAGTATATTTGTGCACTTGACATCCGAAAGTGTACAGTTTGTCTTCGTCTAGAATGTTTTCATATTTTGATCTTTCAGCAAACCCATGGTTGTTTCAGTAGGAAAATAACTAGTATCAGTATACTTGGGTTTTCTTTCTGTTTTGTTTTTAAGAAAATTAATACAATTTGCCTAATGATCGAATAAGTTCTATACTTCTGGCTCCCAATGTTTAAAAGCCTTCGACTCCTCCGCATTGGAATGCTCCCTGTAAACATTAGAGTAAAGCTGTCTTCCTTAAGAGCTGAGGGGAGAAAGAAGAGTGGCTTCTATTTTCCTACAGGAAGAGCGCTTTTCCACAGGGAGCTCCAGAATCCCAGTCGCATTCCCTGGTGGATGCTACTAATGGTGATGATGCCGGTATCACTAGGCAATAGATTGCACTGAAGCGTGGGGGGTATTAATCGCTTCAAAACAGGCATCCTGGCAAGGCCTTGGCAAGGCCAGGCAGCTGCAAATGAAATCCACCTGGATCCAGAGTCTGTCCATCCGCAGGAACATGGAACATAGACGTGCACCCAGTTAGAAAGAAACCCACTCTGTGTTCCATCTAGCTACTTGATCTGTCCAATTGCTTACAGCCAGGATTCTCAAAGTATCTGAACCAGCAGCAGCAGCATCTGGGAACTTGTTAAAAAATGTGTTTTCTCAGCTGCACCCCAGACCTTCTGAATGAGAAAAATAGTCTGTGTCTTTACAAGCCCTCCAGCTGATTCTCATGCATAATCAAGTTTGAGAACTACCAGTTTCAAGATATTTGTGACAGAGAGAGGGCCACCGTGTATGTGTGCCCGCCTCTGCAGTTCTCCATGTGGCATACTGATGTTCCAGCAACCTCCTGGCTTTCTTTACGGGCCATGGGGGACCAGGGTATTCATCAGCTTCTGGAATAATGCAGCCCCCCACCCCTATTCTTAGGAATTTTTCTTGACGGTGATTCACATGCACCCCAAAGTGTGAGAAGTCCTGACCAGGCAGCAGATGAGCAGTGCAGAAAGGAGGATGCCAGAAGGGGTATCTTCCAGAATTAGAAGTGAATTGAGTACTGAGAAGGTTAGCATTACCAAACAAACACATCCAGGGGCCTGGGTGGCTCAGTGGGTTAAGCCTCTGCCTTCAGCTCAGGTCATGATCTCAGGGTCCTGGGATCGAGCCCCGCATCGGGCTCTCTGCTTAGCAGGGAGTCTGCTTCTCTCTCTCTGTCCCCCCTCCCCATTTGTGTGCTCTCTTTCTCTCTCTCCCAAATAAATAAAATCTTAAAAAAAAAAAAGCACATCCAATAATAAAAGATTATTTCTGCTCCCCTGGTGAACAAGTAAAAGTAATAAACAAGTGGAACTGGGGAGGAGGGGAAGATCAATCCAGGGAAAAGATGGAAGACAAGAAATTTGGGGGAAACGGTTTTCTTTCTCTTAGCCCCACAACTGAATCCATCCCGGCCAGATCTTTGCCGCTCCCAAGCTCACATCTGCCTTTATTCCCACAGACTGCTGTGCTGTTCATATAGGTTGGGTCCTCTGATTTTCTAGATCAAACTTCTTTAAACGTCTTCTTCCTTTGGAGAGTTTAAGGAACTCCTTCCTTTTCATCAGGCCCTTTCCTGCTACGTGGGTTTCATCATCTGTGCAGGAGGCAGAAGGAAGCAGCTGTTTGCAGTGTCCTGAGCACCAGCTGGGTTAGGTCTAGGATGTTATTTCCCAAAGCGTGTTCTTGAGGGGCCTGGTGGCCCACAGCTACCCTCACAAAAATACAGTGTGTCAAATAAATTTTAGAAATACCCAGGATACACTCAGTCTTCCACTTACAAATTTATGTGCAGGTTAGCATGTGCAAGTCTAGGTGCCCCCCCATCCCCCTTCCCCCCGCTTCAGAGACCGGAGACAATAGGCAAGGCCAGAGGAGTGGACATAGAAATGGGATCCATGTGTAAGGGACAGGCACCGCCCCATCCTGAAGAGTGTGTAAAGGACTTGGGGACATACCACATTTGGAAAGGGACTATATTGACTCAAGCAGAACATTTGCTTTTTCTTTTACCAAACACCCCTCTTTGTTCTTATCAAGCTTGGGGAAAGGCAGCAGAGCAGTGGCACAGTGAGAAGGGCTGAGCATTGGCGTTTAGGGTCTGAAAGTGCTCAGTGGTCTGTGTTCTGAGATCGTGGTTCACATGGTGCCCTCAGAAGCTATTGTGAGTCTTATCTGCCCGGGCCCAGGGGGTGGCAATAGGGAATTCAGCAACAGAGACAAAACCTCACTGCCTATGGCTGGGCAAGGGTGAATTTCTAAGTACATATTTACTCTCCTCTTGGTCTTGAATAGGCTCACAGTGATGAGCCACTATTCCTCAGTTGCCCTTTTGCTTTTTGTGAGCAGTTATCCATTGTCCATATTTTCCTTTTGTTTTAAGAGGGTAGTTCCCAAGACCGTTTTAGGAGTGGACATGGCTGCATATGCCATAAGCCCAGCCAACAGTGTAGTTTTAAGTCAGCCTCTTCCTTTTCCTGTACACTTCCCTGTTCCTCACACTTGGGCACATTTGGGCTTCAGGAGGTTGGAGGACATCATTGCCCTGCAGGTATAATTCCTTAGAGAACAGAATAATTTTGAAACTATCTCTCCCCTAACTACCCCCCACACATACATGTGGGCAATTGAAAGGGAAATAATTCCAGTTGCTGAATTTTAAGAGAAAACTGTTCTACTTGTCAGTTGAATCACAGTTCCTTGAAATCTTAGGAATGGCATTTGTTCCAAAAGGAAGATTAAGCAGTGGTATCAAGGAGAGTGGCTCTGATGAGAAGGTACTCGTTTTATAGATATTTGCGGTTATGATGGGGCCTTGGTGTGTATGTTTTCTGCTTTTCTGAAGCACCTCACACCCCTTCCTGGAAAGAAGTATATCCGTAACTCATATAAGTCCCACATCATATCTCCAACATGGTGCCCACCATTATTTGCCTAGACACCTCACTCATCAGTGTGGAAGGGCAGAAAGATCTGGTACAAAAAAGATGAACTTTGAATCCTAGGTCTTCTAACCTAGGATTAGGTGAGGGAGGGTCACCTTCCCTCACCCTCCAGTCCCTCATCTTCAAAGCAGGAATTGTTGGAGGATTAACCATAATAACTACCATTTGTCACACATTTACATTACTACCACTGCTGCTAAGCAATTTCCATAAATTTCCTCATTTTCCTATATCCAGTGAGATCTTTTACTTCTGGAACTGGGAAGGGCTTTCCAAGCACAAAGCCGTCAATGACACTTCAAAGAAAGCAAGCTATTGACTTAACTACATTAACACTTGGATTCAAGCTCAAAAGGACTAATATGCTTAATATAAAAATTTCAAAACTTCAGATCTTTATAGAAAAATATGCAATGCTAGAAGTAATTCAGAGAAAGCAGGTAAAGTCAAAAAATCTAAATATTTAATATCACTGGTAATCAAGGAAATTAACATAAAAAGAATACCATTTTTGCCTATCAAATTAAAAACAGTATTTTCTTTTTCAGTGAAAATACTCAGCGTTAGCCAGGATATAGTGAAAGCTACACCCTTTTATGTTGGTGGTGGGCATGTAAATTGGAACAGCTTTTCTTTAGAGCAATGTGACAAAATGTGTCAAGAGCCTCGACACATGGTCACATTCAGTTGATCTGGTAATTCCACTTCCAGGAACTTATTCTGAGGAAAAATCAGACACTTGGGCAGGGATTTATGTAAAAATACTAACTTCTGTATTATTTTTCATTGATTACAACCCAAATTACTAACAAAAGAAGGTAACTCCATAGGATGGAATGATATACAACCATTAAAAATTTTGTTTTAAAGAATATTAAGTGATGTGAGGGAAATTTCCAAAATGAATGAACAATATTACCTCAATTTTATAAAAAGAAAAAAATACATAAGCTAAAAAGAACTATGCCCCAAAACCCAAAATGTTAGCAGTGATCTGTGTCTAAGTGGTGGGATTGTGGGTGATGTGTATATTATTTACACTTTTCTTGATTTGTTCAGTAGGATCTAGAGAAAGAGAGAAGGGAAGTGTACGAGACTGCATATTATAAAACAGTCCTCTTCAAGCTGGTCATGAAATAGCCAAGTAGAGAGAATTGTAATTAACGTCAACAGAAATACTTTTAGGCCTTCTCCAGGATTGTTAGGTCTAGTGTACCAAGTAAATCAGGAAAGATAGACATGGAATCAAGGATGCATTCACACATTCACACCTGGGATAGGTTTTTTCTTCAAATAAAAGCTCTGCCGGGCTAATGCTGGACACCAGTGTATTGTCGAACATTAGTCATTAACATTCATATTACCTGCTGATTCTATTTTTGGATATTCAGTTTCACTCCACAGTTTTCTGACTATAGAGATTATTGGGTGAAAATCTCTTTTGTATTTTATTTGAATTAAAAAATACGTTCACTAACTACACGAAATCTGCCCAGCAGATACTGGAATTTTGAAGTGAACTTGTAAATATGTCAGATGATACCAAATGGTTCTGTTTGGGTGGAACCATCACAAGTACCAGTCTGCATATTTGGGAGGGTGGGTCACTTTAATTAATGTTTCCAGCCGCACAGCTGTAAGAGTTAGTAAAGCTAAGCCCCTCCTTGCTCCCCCTTTCCAACCTTATAGTTACTTTGTTACTTTCTCAGGGCTCAGGGCTAAAGCGGCCTTCTACTCTGTGGCCTGCACATAGACATGCACACACATGCACACACGCGCACGCACGCTATAGCTCTTCAGTATGACACAGCCACAGCTCACTTGGTACATGCCAAAATGGAGGGCTATCCAAATGAATAGATACAATCAATAAGTGTGAGAGTGGAAAGAACGCTATGGTTTCCAATAATTAAAAAATGTTAAGGAAAAGGAGAGCAGAGATGAGCTGTCCTTGAACTAGAAGTTCACAAACTGATTAAAACCAAGTATCTGCTGGGACGCCTGGGTGGCTCAGTTGATTAAGCATCTCCTTCGGCTCAGGTCATGATCCCAGGGTCCTGGGATTGAGCCCCACGTTGGGCTCTCTGCTCAGCAGGGAGTCTGCTTCTCCCTCTCCCTCTGCTCTACTACCTGCTTGTGCTCGCTCTCATCCTCTCTCTCTCTCTCTCTTTGAAATAAATAAATAATATTTTAAAAAATAAATATCCGTGGGACGCCTGGGTGGCTCAGTTGGTTAAGCGGCTACCTTTGGCTCAGGTCTTGATCCCAGCATCCTGGGATCGAGTCCCACATCGGGCTCCTTGCTTGGCAGGGAGCCAGCTTCTCCCTCTGCCTCTGCTGCCACTCTGCCTGCCTGTGCTTGCTCTCTCTCTAACAAATAAATAAATAAATAATAAAATCTTTAAAAAAAAAAAAAAACATGAAAAAAATAAATATCCGCTGCTGGAGCCTGGGGTATGTATTTTACACTTGACCTTAGCCAAAAGACCAAGATGCAATGGGAGTGTGTATTTTACATTCTGATGCAACCTGTGGAAGCCAGCAGCTGAGAACCACTATCTCAGCTGCACTGTGTGCTCATATATTTTATTCTGCTCTGTTGAATATGGTATCCCCCCACTCCCTGGGGCTGCGAACCTCATGTCAGGCAGCTAGTATGACTGAGGAGTTGAACCTTTAATTAATTAATTTTTAATCTAAATGTAAATAGCCACATGTGGTTAATAACCACCATGTTAGAGCAGCCTTAACCTATAGCACACTGCCTTCACTTGGGAATGAAAAGAGGCCGCTTTTGAGCCCACCCTTCCAAAGGGTTTTGTGTTTCGCCACTAACACTGTGATGCTCATATGATGGCTCAGAGCTTTCGCATGTAACTTCTGGGTACTGTGGCCACAGCTGTGGCTCCAGAACCTCCCTCAGAGAGAGTCAAGGGCCATCCTGCCTTCCCTAGCCACACTCAATCGAGGGCGCTGCATTGGGTAAGATAATATGTTCACCGTTCTTCAGCTCAGAACATCCGATGGTGCTTCTCCCATCCTCCATCATCCCTCGGAACAGAAAACCAAGCTCTTGTTCTCACCCCAGGATTTCTAACTCATTGTGTTTGTTTTTGTAGTTGTTTTATTTTTAACTAAGGAAACCATTTCTAATCTTCTCCCCTGTTGTTTAAAGGGTATAAAAGTTCAGCATGGTGAGTTTTTATGGGACTTTTATGGGAAGCCAAGTGTTGTAAACATACCCAAATTATCACAGTAGTGTAGTTTCCCACATCCTTTTGCTCTGCACACCGACCTGACTTCCCTTCGAAATATGAAACAGATGGGCCCAATTAGAATTCTCCAGCTATTCCAGGCCCTATGTTAGGGTGTGAACCCGGTGAGATCAGAACTCTTGAACAGACCGCCAAGACTGTAGGCTAGGTGCAGGCAGGGGCTACGATCCTCCAGCCTGGGCTGGGTTCCACATCGTAATGTGACACCTGCCATCTCCTAGAGGCCCAGTGCGTGTTGGCTGAATGAATTCATATTCTTGCGATAGAGAAAGTGGGCTGAAGAGACAATATACAGAAGAGAGAAGACAAGACCCAGGGAAAGGCCACATTTAGCATAAAGGTGATTTGATTTGGGGCAAAGTGCTTGTCCTCCACGACTTTCCTCTTACCTGCTGTCATTTCTAGCAGGTAGGAAGAAGAAAGATTGCAGCACCCCATAATCTAGCTCTCTTCCAGTGACGACCATTTAGTACCGCCATGGTGATTTCCCAGACCGTGATCATGAAAGGCTCTGAAGGACTGAAATTGCTTCCGGAGGTGAAGCTAGGAAAGACTGGGTGTGTTTCGGGCCTTGGTAATTCACGTGCTCCCGTGGGGTGGACTCCGGGTTTGCTGTTTTCTCTGAGGTTGCAGTTCTGAGAAACTTAGCAGTTGGACAGGCTATGGTTGTGATGTTTCTGCCCGCTTATCAGCACTTTTTATTTTCCTGAAATTTTAGGCACAGAAAAATGAGAGAGAATCTATCCGACAGAAGTTGGCACTTGGAAGTTTCTTTGATGATGGCCCAGGAATTTATACCAGCTGTAGCAAAAGCGGGAAGCCAAGCCTTTCCTCTCGGTGAGTGTTCTTTTGAGTTGATTTTCTGATATGTCCCTAATGGATTTTGCATTCCAACCATACGTTTAATAAAAGATATCTTTTAAACCGTTGAGTGTTTTTCCCCCCATAGTACTACACCTTTATTTGGATTCTAGACAGCCCCCTCCCCACTTTTTGGGGTTTTTTTTTGCTTTTTAGTTTTCACCCAGCCACTTGAGGTCATATTGCTATATTTCAATTTTTTTTTCCCTAAGCACAATTCTGATTTTGCACTGTGGGAGAATCAAGCCACACTCTTAATCAAGCCAGCTGATGCTTAGAGAAGTGTGGCAAACCACCAGAATTCCCATTAAGCAGTCCCAAAGCATCCAGCATCCCCCCAACCCCTGACACATTTGATTGAAATGAATACTGGTAACTGAGAAATATAATTCCCACTTTGATCATTCGATGTTTATTACAGTACTTAACCTGTCCTCCAGGCATTTTTCCTTTATCTTAATTTATTTCAGATTATCATTGCTCATTTATTGTAATTTATTTCAGACCACTGATCATTTGCATAGCTTTTAATTCCAGTTAAAACATATTAAAATTATCATTTTACCTAGAAAACAAGGCTATAGACTAGAGATTCCCAAACTTTAATATGCATGTGAATCACTCCCTATATAAAATACTGCCTATTTTTACCATGTTAAGTGAGGGGTGGGAGACACATGATAACGTTCATGCATTTATTCAACCAAGAGATCTCCACTCTCTCCTTCCTGTGATGCCCAGAATTAGACACTTTAGTGTCTATTTAAATCTATTCTATCTGGCTTTCAGTAAGCCTTGTACTTCAGTCTCTTCCTTAGAGACTCCTCTGAATCAGCAAAAGTCAGAAGGCACACACATGCTCTCATATATGCACATACAGGGGTCACCGCTGCAGCTTCACACATGGAGACAGAAGGGACAGAATTCCAGCGTCTCCTCCTCGGCCAGGTGCCAGCTGTGTCTCCTAGGATTCCCTCACTTTTCTCACAGGTCATTCCAGAGCTGGAAGGCCAGCCTTCCCTTTGAAGGAAAGCATCTCCTTCCTTCCCAGTAGGATGTGGCAGGGGGAGCTCTGGCCTGGGGACCAGGAGACTGGGGATTAGCCTAGTCAGTTTCCGATTTTGAGGACTTTAACAGTTTTGTCGTACCATGCCTCAGTCTCTGGAAGATGAGGGTATTTGACCACATAGATCTCTACTGCTTTTCTCTAATATTCCCCAAGGCACCAAAAAAGTTTTCTTCTAGAAGCTCCATCTCTCTGCTCAGCCAAGTCACATTCACCTGGCCCAAATGGGAGGTTTTGTTTTTAAAATCAAAGTCATACACACACACACATGCATATAAGACTCTGAAAGTAGCATTAACAATAACTACAAGATTATAATAACAACACAAAATATAAGTTACAGTCCCCTGTCCCAACTGTCTCTATCTTGTCCCACTCTCCAGAAGCGATGACTCAACTCCTTGGCTGTTTCTTCTGGTAATTTACCTATATATCTCTAAGTAAAATGCTTATTCTCTTAGTCTTTACATAACCATTTACTGACTATCAACTATAGAAAATGGCGATACGCATCTTTTACAGACATGTCACTATAATTCCCCATATTCTCCCTTTATAATTATTTCATAATTTGTTGTCAAATAACGATCAATTGTTTACATTATTAAGATCGTCAGTTCTTTACACTGAACCATGTAGTAAACGGATAACTTGAGAAGCATCATTTGTCTTGAAATGAAGACCGCCCGGGGCATAGTTTTGACTGCTGTATTATCTTCCACTGTGTGAGTATCACACTTCATTCAGCCCCTCTTCGGACTGTAGGCACTGAGTTGTTTCAGAGTTGTTTTGCTCTTGTAAGCAGTGCTGCTCATAAACACTCTTGACCATGTCTCCTGCTGTCCATGTGCAAGCGCTTCTCTTTGGTGCACAACTAGGAACAGAACTACTAGGAAAGTACGTGAATGTTCACATCTGGAAGGTAATGCTGGACGTGTTACCCTGCTACCAGCAATGTTGCCGAGATCCTGTGGATCCGTAGTCTTTCTCACGTGATACCGCCAACCCCTTTTACATTTTTGTTAATTAAACGGATATTAAATAGTATTTCATTGTGTTTATTAGCCATCTTTGCTTCGCCTTCTGTGAAATGTCAGTTTTGGTCTTATGTCCAACAAATTTTTATCTGATTCTTTATGCTTTTTAAAATTGTTTTATCAATGTCCTTTCATCATGGTACTCATCCTTAATATGATGTATGTATTGCAGAAATCTCTTCCCAGGCTGCAGCCTGTCTTTTCACTTCCTCCCTGTGTCTTTTATGAACAGGGTTCTTTTTATCAAGCTTTCATAGTCCATGCTTTCTGTATCTCGTCCAGAAAATCTTTGACCCCAAGATCCAAAAGACATTAACCTAGATTTCCTACCAAGAGTTGAAAGTGACTTTCTAAAGACCGTAATCAATCAGGAGTTGGTTTCTTGATATGGTTATGGAGGAGATGTGTGATTTCATCTTTTTCCATTTATATGACCATTTTTTCTATCCTGTTGATTAGACAGTCCCTCTTTTACTCACTGATATGACAGACCACTTCTGTATGTATGAAACATAAGTGGGAACACATTCTGTTTCATTGGTTAGTGTTTCTATCCCTGTACCAAAGCCATGTAGCCTTAATTACTGTAGCCTCAAAGTAAGCTCTAAAATCTGGACAGGCAGATTTCTTTCTTCAGAAGTGTGCTACCTGTTCTTGCTTTTGTATTCCTCCATATCAACTTTAAATCATCTAATCAAGTTCAATAAAATACTCTGTTGGGATTTTGACTAGAATTGTATTGAATCTATAGATCAATTCAGGGAAGAATGTATTTCCACAATATTGCATATCCCTACCCATCAACTCAGCCTTTCTCTCCTTTATTTAGATGTAATTGAGTATTTCTAAATAAAGTCTATAATTTCTCATTTAGAGAGATTATACATCCTTTGTTTTATTTATTTCTAGATACTTGGCATTCTGGTATAATTTTAAGTTCTCTTTGGTAATGCATTCTCATTGTTTTGCTGCTGGTGAGCAGAAATGCAGCTTCGTTTTTATATTAGTCTTAAATACACCCACTTTGTTATAGTGTTCCTACTATTTGTCTGCCCTCCTGTTACTTCTAATAAAGTTGTCTGTAGATCATTTGGGATTCTTAAATACTATCATTTGAAAAATAACAACTTTACTTATTGCTTTCCAATCCTCATGTATCTGGGTTTTTTTCTTTTATTACATGGTTAAGGCCCTGATAAAAAATGGTAGTAGTTGGAATCTTTAGCTCATTTCTCATATTAAATGAGTACTTCTAGTATTTCCTCATTTCGGATGGTGTTAATTTTAGGTTTTCTTTAATGTTTCTCTTTATGAGTTAATTATGTTCCCTTATATTCATAATTTATAAAGAATTTTCACCACAAATAGGTATGTAACTATCATAAGCTTCTTTGGCGTCTGTTGAGATCATTACATGATTACCTCTGCTAATGTATTAATGAATTACAGGTATAGATTTTTAAAATATTGAACAATCCTTGCATACCTAGTATAAAGTATAAAGCAAAATTGGATTTTTTCAGGCACTATGAATTTTATTTATAATATTTTGTCTAGGATTATTACACTTATATTCATGAGTGACATGGGTCTGCTGCATTCTTTTCTTACAGTATTTTTTTCTTGTTTTTGTATCAGGGCAGTGCTGGCTTAAAAATTAGTTGGCTACTATTCCTTCTTCCATAATGTCTAAGAAAAGCCTGCATAATATTAGAATATGCTATTTCTCACCTGTATAAACATCAGTCCTGTTATTTACTTTGCATGTTTGCTCTGACTGCTTCCAGTTTTTAGATCATGTTAAGGTTGTACATGCTTCTTATTTCTTCTTAGGTCAGTTCTGGTGGACTGTATTTTTCTAAGAATTTGTCCCATTTTGTTTAAGTTTTCAAAAATTTTTGAAATGATGCTTTCTCATTTTACAATCGGTATTAATTATAGGTATATTGTTTAAAATGTCTTCTTCTGATTTCTACATTGTCCATGATTTTTTTTCTGAGTTTATTTTTGTTTGTTTTGATTTCTGCCCATCAAAAATTAATGTAAAATGCTAAATGCTGTAAGTGAAGTCTACAGTTGGGGCTTGTTGGCATACATTGTTTCCTCTGAAAGACCTTCCCTGACCACCCAATTAAAAAGTAAACAACCAACATACCTATCATCTTCTCTTACCCTGCTTATCCTCTTACCCTAATTTGCTTTTCTTTGTGGTCCTTATCACTGCCTGATATTGTATTATATATAGTTTTTCTTTTTATTATTCATACTTGTCTTTGTCTAGTACTCCAAGAGAGTCCATATTTTGTTCTCTGCCATAACTATTGACTGAATAGTGCCAAATAAGGGGATGTCTGGGTGGCTCAGTCAGTTAAGTAACTGACTCTTGATTTCGGCTCAGGTCATGATTTCAGGGTCCTGGATTCGAGCCCTGTGTCAGGCTCCATGCTTAGTGGGCATTCTGCTTGCAGATTCTCTCTCTCCCTCTCCCCTCTCCCCCTGCTCACTCTCCTCCCTCTTGCTCTCGCAAATAACTAAATAAATAAATAAATCTTTAAAATAATAAAAATAATTAGTGCCGAATATATCGTCACTAAAGATTTGCTGAATTAAGGAATGGTGAACTTCCCCTTAAAATGGTCAGATAAAAATGCAACTATTTTATTAGGGTGCCTCCAAATAAAAGTATGTAAAGCTCTTTTCTTTTGGATTCTAAGTTGCCACAGATGACTTTCCAACCTCATCCTGAGGAGTTTTAAGCCTGGCTGCTAGTATTTTAAGACTCTAGCAGGGAAATGGTTGAAAGTTCAACATGTAAAATGTTGTTTAATTCCTTTGATGTCAGAAAAGGCCCTCAGTTTGAGACTTCAGCTGTGTCTGAGTGTGTCCTATTTCCGAGCTCCTCTGCTTCAACCTCTCAAGGTAGTAAACTTCCTTGTTCCGCCAGGCCACGGGCGGACAGGGCAGGTCGAGGGTCCGAGCAGTCCTTTCTGTTGTTCCATCAGTCTTTCTTTGGGTGCAGCCCCGGCCCACTCCCTGGCCTGCAGGCGTACCCAAGCATGTCTGGGACTCCACAGCGCACACCCACGTGCTTCCTCCACCAGTGTTCCCTACACGTACCCAGCAAACTGAAATGTTAAGTCAAATACTTCTCACCCACCTGCATTTTGTCTTCCAACATTTCATCACACTCTCTTGTGTGCTCCTGTCTCCTTTTCCACTTTCTTCGCCCCTGGAGGTTTATGCCTTCTTTCTTCCCTTAATATTATTTTACCAGGACTTCAGAAGAGAAACTAGGCAAATACCTGTGTTCAAAATGCCGTTTTGAACTTGACATCTCATGAAGGTTTGGGCCAGATGGCTTCCTGGGGGATGGTTTTCATTGTTTCTAATAGCAGAAGTATCTCCTCAAATAAAATCCTGTGCAGAAACCCTGTGTACAAAGCCACACTGACCTCCTGTGGTTCAGGAAGACTGGAAGAAGAAAGTCTGGGATACCCCTGCCCAAAAAATGGCCCCCTGTCATTTCCCCTCAGGGCTGCTCAGTATCTTTCCCGTTCAGCCCACCTCCCCAGGCCTTCACGGGAGGGCCTCTCCCCAGCACTCCCTATCCCCCCCCCAGCCCTCCCGAAACTCTCCAGGCAGAGCCAAATCTGAAAATCACTGAGTCATCTACCCCCCGGTGGAGACACGGCGTTATCGAAACACATGGATCCCACAGTAGCTTATAACAAGCTCTGCTTGTTGACTCGCCATAAGGAAGATTATTTATATCCTGTTTCTTCAGATGTTTTCATCTCCACGTTCTGGGATGAGATCATCCTCTGTGAGAACACAGTGACTTTTTGGGTATCCTTTAGGATGATGGCTAATGACAAGACTTAATGTTTCTAAGAAATATCACTTTCTCCCTGTAAATGGAAAGTCTGCGCAGACTGTTATTTCCCCTTGTCAGTAATAATGTAAGAGAAAAGCCTCGGGAAATGTTCAGTTGCAATTGTGTAACCCACATTCACCATCCCTATTAGAATTACTTTTTTTCTAATGTATTACAATCCCCAAAATTCTTCATTGAGCTGGAAATACCTCACCTCTTACTTACAAAAGGACTTGAGGGACGTTAGGACTTGAAAGTCCATTAACATGGTGCTCCAGAATGCACCAGAGTACATATGCTGAATTATTAAGTCAACAGAACCAGGTAAATCTTTTTTGACTGTATGACTCCAAAGAGCTCAGTGCTCAATTTTAAATGAGGCTGAGTACTTAAAATTAATTGGCCAAGCAATTAATTCTGAAGTGCTAAGCTTACTTTTAAGACAATAAGGCCCCAAGGAAGTGGGACCTTTGGCAAAATCATGGAGTTCTATTTATGTGTGAAGGTGCATTTACCTGTAAAAATTAACTTCATCCAAACTGTGGGAGAAATTCTGAAGTAACATGAGGGTCTTCTGGGAAGACATGTATGAGCAGCTCCTGTGAGTTTAAGTGCCTCCGAGTTGCCCTTTGGGTTTCAACCCCACTGATTTTTTCTAATTGGTGCTGTCTCCCAAAGCACTTTTCAAAAGAGTGACAAGCTGTTAAATGTAGGCGAGGCTTACAATAATCCCGTAAAGACATTTCATGTCGAATACGGCAGCAAAAGAATTTTTGATATTGCTTCATAACTCAACTAATTAAATTTGACTTACACTGAAATACAGCAAATATAGGAAGCGCCATTTTTTTCTTCAAAACGTGCTAATCCACACATAATCAGCCTTTTTGAACTGAGACTGTATGACCTTTGTTATTTTTCCCTGCTTAGAAATGTTTCAGCAAAAGCTTCAAGAAAGCTTAAAAGGAAAGGAGAAAAGTGAATTACCTACTCTACTTTTGAAATAGGTTGCTAAGAAATACTCAGTGTAGTCATCATCTTCTTCAAAAAAAAAAAAATACTCCTTTTTTCTTATTACTGGTATCATACTTTCCTATAAAATACACTTTCATTGACCAAATTAAGCTCGAATCACTGTTATATTTTGGAATCAGAGTCGATACAGCTCAGTGTTAGTGAAGGACTGGGAGCTGGCGTGGCTGCTGTGAGAGTACATAGCTGTCATTAGTAAGTGACAGGGGGGAAACCTTTCCTTTTTCAGACATTACGACCTGATCTGACGTTGTGGAGAAGACGTTTGCGGCCTTCTCCGTTCTCCTTGCCTCAGACAACCATAAAATAAACCTGACTCTTCCTCTCTTCTTAGCTGACCCCTAGATAAATTTTTATTTACACACATATAAATATAAATACAGTCTTTTTCATAAAGTATGCAGCAGGAGGGTGTAGCCCAGAAGAGGCTATACCCTTTTCTCTAAATACTGTAAATATTATGAAAAACAGAAATTCCCCAGAGAGCTTTTGAGCAGCTGGTTTGAATAATGATTACTGTTCACACATCTCAACCATTCCAGCATCCCCAAATCAGAGCCCACTTCTTTGTTATTCTTATAGGTTTCTTGGTGTTTTGTGTTTGGGCTGGGGATAGAGGCCCAGGAAGCACCCGGCCCAGGGAGTTGAACCAACTGGACAGATAACAGTGATAAAGAGAGCCTTTTTTCTTTTTTTAAGATTTTATTTATTTGATGGACAGAGATCACAAGCAGGCAGAGAGGGAAGCGGGGGATGGGGGTTAGGGAGGGCAGAGAGCAGGCTTCCTGCTGAGCAGAGAGCCCGATGCCAGGTTCCATCCCAGAACCCTGGGATCATGACCTGAGCCGAAGGCAGAGGCTTTAACCCACTGAGCCACCCAGGCGCCCCTCAAGAGAGCCTTTTAAAGAAACTGGATTCACAGGAGCTTTGGATATGAGGACCTGGGACTCTGTATATATAACCTGCCACAGAATCCCAAGTTTAACCAGTATCACTTTGCCAGGAAAGCAAATTGCCCTTTTGTCTCTTACAGTAATAATTTTTGCATTGTTTCCTTGAGAAGGAAGCAGCATAATCCTATATATCCAGCATGGGTGAGGAAAGAGGTTATCCCATTTCAATGCAATGAAATTTGCTTTCTGTGGCCTCTTTCTGGATGTAATAAGTACATAGTATAGCAGCAACCTATTTATAACATGCAGCATATCTTTTAAATGTCATATTAATCTCATACACGTGTACCAATAATTTGCTTGGGAAACCCTTCATGTAAGTAATTCCAAGATACATGTCATTGTAAATGGTAGTTTACAAAATTTTTTTTATACTGTTTGAAAAACGATTAGGCAATCTACGGGAAACCTATCATTTTTTTTATGTCCTCCTCCAATTGTAGAGGATTAGCTCTACAATTCTAAAACACCATTTTAGAAGTAAAGCAAGATTTGAAGTGGATCTTTTGAGGCTTCAAAGATTAAAATGGCAAAACAAATTTAATTATGTGAGCAATTATTCTCTCTCACAAACCTGAAAGAAAAGCAAAATGGTATTTGTAAAATTTTCTTTGTCTAATAAATAGCCTCACTTTACAATAATGCCAATGACCCCAGTTAAATTAGGTGCAATTAATTTTGTGCGAGCAAAAGTTGACATCTTGCTAGAGGCATAACCAGCTGTACCCTCCCTTATGAATTTTTTTATTATCACCAATGAGAATTCAATTGTTGGAGCTATTGCAAAAGGGTAGGAGGCAGGGAGGAAAAGGCCACAGGGCTGCATTTTATATTTAAAAATGGCTCCAGTGGACAGCTAAATGTTTAATTAAAAGAGCTTCTAGGAATGATTTTTCATTGGCACTCATCTCTGACAAGTCATCATGACTTTATTACTGCGGTTCGCACTCCCTTTGGACAGTGTTCCCATACATGTGTCTGGACACATACAGCTTAAATGAAGACCGGGCTCCTCTGAGAGTTCACAAAAGCTTCGCTGCCACGACGAAACTCCCCCACTGTCTGCAAGTGAGCTGTGTCAACTGGAGTTCTAACACAGTCCCTTTGTTCAGTCTTGTAAAATTTCTGTGCCCCTCACATTGTTCTCATCCAGATTATCACACGCATTAAAAACTCGTGGAAGGTATTTTGCAAACCCACTGCAAATGGAATAGTGACACACGCCTCCTTAACACTTAGAGTTTTTATTTTAGCAATTGAAAGAAGCCTTCTGGACTTATTTGGATATACACTTTTATATCACCTGTGTCTTGTACATATAAAAAAAAAAAAGAAGAAAATGTAAAACATGTTGGTTAAGATAGTCCAAAACCCTCTTCATGTTCAGAACCCAACTCTCCATTTAACCACTTTGCCTCTGAGTTGTCAGCCTTCACTTTTCCGCACAGTGACACCCTCTATGCCGTCAGGAGATGCTGGGCGTCACCTTCCAAGCTGCCGGCCTTATTCCTCAGGTTTGGATGCTGGAGCTTTGTTGTTCTACCAGAGGCACAACCACCTGAGCTAATGGATCCCACCTCTTCACGAGTGCTCCTCAGCTGCCTGGTTGGCCAAGGAGGGTGGACAGCTCAGTGAAACAGCCATGCCACCAGCCACCCAGGTGGCCGAGACTGTGAGACACCTGACTTTAAAGATGGCGAAATATGAACCACCACGCTTCATAGACTCAATGAAATTCAGTAGCTCTGCATACTTTTGAATGACTGCATGTAATTCAAATGACCACAGATCAAGCCCTGAAATGAATATCTTTGAGATAAAGCTGACTGCAACCACACCTTGGTGGTCGCCAGCTATTTTTAAACATGAATATACAAAGTGGTGAGAGCAGGGTTCAGTGTACAGCAGAGTAAAAGAATTTGCACTTGAGATTGTCACCAAATCTAGTCATACGCCTCAAAACCATGCACAGGCACTGACTCTCCAGCTGCCGTGTCTTTACCCCTGGCACGTGAACGTTGTCCTCGGTCCGGAAGCAGCAAGCATTTGCTCATCTCCAGCAGCTGATATTCATCAGCAGGCCGGACGAATGCAAGTTTGAACTCTGTCTGGGCTGAGAGGAGTAAATCAGCAGGCTGGCTTTAAAAACACAGACGCCTAAATGTATATCAATTACTTCCGAGTCTGTAATGTACAGCAGATCTGTTGAGAAGAGAACGGGGTTGAGACTGGGCGTGGAAGGGACGTCAACAGTTGAATAAAAGAGTCCATCTCCAGAAATGTTCCCGTAAAAGAAGACGGTTCCTGCTGCCCCCCGAGAGGATCTCCCACCCCCAAACCCCCAGCCAAAACCAAAAGGCCAGCCTGACTCATACGTGAGTCACGCTCCCTGCATAGCCACCATCTGAGTCAGACACGCAGCCGTCCTCTCCCAGCTGTCAAACATTTCATCCTCCTCACCTTTCCCCCAACACACAAGTGCTAATCAGCTCACCCATTTTCTCTCCTTTTCCTTTTTTAATTCCTGCTGAATGCCCACACATGGCAACTCAGAGGAGCTCCGAGGAGAAAAATTCAAAGTTGACTGAATTTCTTCCACCAAAAAGATCTAGGTGTATATCCTGCCATTTTTTTCTATGCATAATATATCTTCACATTTCTGTTTACAAAATTGGAATCACACTATACCTACTGTTGTACAGCCTGATTTTTTTTCTTCACTTAACAGTATGTCAGGAACATTTGCCCATGTTCCTAACTGTTCTTCTATCATATGTAGTTTTACTAGCTGCATAATGGTCATTATATTTCACCAA
This sequence comes from Taxidea taxus jeffersonii, assembly GCA_003697995.1. Classification (NCBI taxonomy): domain Eukaryota; kingdom Metazoa; phylum Chordata; class Mammalia; order Carnivora; family Mustelidae; genus Taxidea; species Taxidea taxus. The sequence goes on from RCUC01158994.1 coordinate 41,128, forward strand.
ATATACTTAATCAATCTCTTATTGTTAGACACTGGAATTGTTTCGGTTTTTGTTTTGTTTTTTTGTTGTTGTTGTTTTGCTTTCTTTGTTCATCTTTTTTTCTTCCATTCATGAGTTTATTCTATCCTTCTTAAAGTGCCATAGCCTCTCAAAACAGACTCTCCTAGAGTAAAATACCAGCTTTGTGACTTGTGCAATTTAACCTCTGAGTCCTCATTTCCTCATATGTAAAATGAGGGTCATGATATTTACTATAGCAAATCTGAGGGGTAGAGATAATACATATGAAGTGCCTTAATACACAGTAGATCATCCAAAATGGTAACTCTTGGGATGCCTGGGTGGCTCAGTCGGTAAAGGTGTGACTCTTGATTTCAACTCAGGTCATGATCTCAGAGTCGTGAGATCAAACCCTGCATCGGGCTCTGTGCTGGGCATGGAACCTGCTTAGGATTCCTCTCCCTCTGCCCTGCCCTTCCCCCACTCTGTCCCTCTCTAAAAAAGAGAGAGAGAGAGAGAAAACAAAAATAACTATTTTATTTTAGAATGTAAATTGCTTAGAAATCATTTGGCTTTGATTAAGGTGAAGGTAGACCATATTTGGTACCTAAGAGAGATGACTCTTTTATTCCGTCGCTATTCCAGTATCAGAAGCCTCATTTCTGGTCTTCAATTCGTGGTAGAAAATATTTCAGATGAAATGCATTTTTTTCAACACTAAGATACTATAATTCCAAATTTAATTACATGTAAGCGGTCATTAGTGAAGAAACTAGACACTGATGTGAAATTAGAACCAACAGCTGTCTGGGGACTGCAAGTATTTATAGCTCCTGGGAGAACTGGGTGAGGATATAGGGGCTGTGATGCTTCACCGAAGAAAAGTTGGTGAAGGCTACTTCCCCTTTTCTATCAGTTTCTTATGTGGTGAGAAGATTCTGTGGCTGTGTCGTGTTGGATGGCCTCCAACCATCATGTGAACATGTACCGATGGAAGGTCCAGAACTAGCCTGAGAAAAGGAAGCAGAAAAAGAAATTGTGCGCAAGATTAGGAGAAAAAAAAAAAAAAACTAGAGGGCCACTCACACCCCAGCCACCTTTGGAGCTGCCTTCCTCAGCTTTCGCAGAGGAAGACAAATGCATGAGTCCTGTAAGATGTGGGGTCAGGGTGGGACATAGAGAGATGTGGTGTCCCCTTTTGTCCCCAGTCCTCTCTATGGCATGGAATTTGGAACTACTGTGAACTTCCCTGGGCACGTGCCTGCCAGAGGGTAGGCTTTCCCATTTCTCCTGCTTTTATCCCCACCCCCCACCACCACTCAAATCCCCGAAGACCTCCCTTCTTCTGCAGTTCCTGCTCAGTCTCCCTTCTTGGTTAACACCTTATTTACTAATGGATGTCTACATCGTAAAAGTATTCTTTCCTCGTATGGGGAGTAAAGAGATAGATAGATAGATAGGGAGTATCTACTACATGTTTTTCAAGTTCTCTTCTGATGCTCTTCATATTCCACAGTTCTATTTGTACGCTACGATTTGATGATCCAAGTACTTGGTACCTGTTAAAAAGACCTGATTTCTGTTCATGGTTTAACTACTAACTATGCATCCACTTAACGGAGGGGTCATGACCTATAAAAGCCTTCAGGAGTCAGCAAGAAACATAAATGAGTGAAGAAGATGAGTGAAGAAGCCCAGATACAAAGCAATAGGGAGTAGCGGGGACTGTAGCAAACTAGAAACCATACACCCTGGCCAAAATGGACAGCGGCTGCTCAGCACCAGCCTGTTGGTGCCATGGAGTTTGCAGAGAAGGTATTACCTGATCCTCAGATGAATGAGTGAAGGAGAGACCAGTTAAATAGCCCTTTTGTAGTATAAAAAAAATCATTTATTATACTTTTGTGGGGGGGATGAGATCTGCTGGACCAGCCATATTCACACCTGTTATGTAAATACCAGCCTTTTCTCTTTTTTTTTTAAGATTTTATTTACTTATTAGTTAGAGAGAGAGAGAGCGCGCGAGCACAGGCAGAGAGGCAGGCAGAGGCAGAGGGAGAAGCAGGCTCCCTGCCGAGCAAGGAGCCCGATGTGGGACTCGATCCCAGGACGCTGGGATAATGACCTGAGCCGAAGGCAGCCACCCAACCAACTGAGCCACCCAGGCGTCCCAATACCAGCCTCTTCTAAAAATCCAGTAAATGGTCATCCCATGCACTACACAGCACTTAGCAAAAGAAATGAACACAATCCCACTCAAGTAAAAATAAGAATAGCATTCTTATAAAATAGCATTTTAGAATAATATTTTCACAATAACAGATACTGGATAGCAGAAGAGGAAGGGGTCAGAGTGTGGGGACGGGAAAAGCCTTTTATCACGGAGCAGCGGCACCTCACTTTAACCCCCCTTGGCACAGTCTGTAGAGACACCAGCACACATTCAGGACCTCTGGAGCTTACCAAAACCTCAATTGTCCCCACATCCTTCTTCATGACAAATCCTTAGAAAAATGAAATGTGTTTACAGCTACCTTGGGTAATTACAACCCATATTTTATATTCCTTCTCTTTTAAAAGTTTCATGAAACAAAAAAAGATATATGATAAAAATATGAGTGATTATTTATTATGTATAAAGTCTTTGAATAATGCATCATAGATCCATTAAAATAGATGGGAATAACATTTTAATGGCCCAGTCACAAACGAGTTGGGGATATTGAGCAACAAATGAGAGAGTGGGGCCAGTGGCTCTCACAGCCACTCCAGCTGTGTATAGAAGATGAGCAAGGCGGGCGCCTGGGTGGCTCAGTGGGTTGAAGCCTCTGCCTTTGGCTTAGGTCATGATCCCTGGGTCTTAGGACTGAGCCCCACATCGGGCTCTCTGCTCCGCAGGGAGCCTGCTTCCTCCTCTCTCTCTGCCTGCTTCTCTGCCTGCTTGTGATCTCCATCTGTCAAATAAATAAAATAAAATCTTTAAAAAAGAAGAAGAAGAAGATGAGTAAGGCATGTTTGAAATCTGTAAGCATATGGGTAGTTCCTTCTCACTCCGCTTCTTGAGGAAAACCAAACAATTGAATTAGAATGATAAACACGTGCAGGAGGTATAAGCACGCTAAGATTATGTTACCAGACACACAGGCAAGATCTAATAAATCCAGACCTGAGGTTAAGTGTAGTAGAGAGGAAGGGCCCTGGATTCAAGAACCAGAGGTTCAGCCTGTGGTCTCTTCTTTGTGACCTTGTACCAGTTATTTGTTACCACAATGACGAGGTATAATCCAAAACCTCCCCTCATCAGTGGCATACAATAATAAACATTGATTTCTGCTTGGGAGCTCTAGGTTGGCCAAGCAGTTCTACTGATCAGAGCTGGGCTCTGATGGGCTTACTCGTGTCTGCAGTCCGCCTCCATTTGGCGAGGTGCCTTTTCCGCCAAGCTCTCTTGTGCACATGGGGCTTCAGTGGGACCACTGCTGATCGAGCTCTGTGCTGTGAAGTCACTCATCTGCCAGCAGGCAAGCCTGGACTTGTCCTGAGGGCAGTGGCAGGGCTTCCTGAGGGGGAGACTTGGCACGTAGGCATCCCGTTGGCAGGATGTGTCAGAGGCCAGCCCAGGGGTAGGGAAATAGACTCCAGCTCTTGATGGGAGAAGCTGCCTGTCACATTACGGAGGGGGCAGGTGCGGGGACCATTTTTATAATCAGGACCATTTTTATAAATCAGGCTGTTACGGGTTTAGGAAGCTTTTCTGACTTCTGAGTAACTGTCACCCTGCCTGTTATTGCAGGTGGTTGTACAGCCCAACAAAGGAATACAAGCGAACGTCATTTTAAACTCGAATTGAGTGCAGCAGTTCAAGTGAAGTTAACTAAGGGACGGTGTAGGGGGTAAAAACCACAGACTCTTCAACGTTTCGTGTAGACACCAGTGTTCTACGCTGGTACTGGGAGACAGCTGTTTCTAAAATCAGAAAACACCAAGTAGTTCTGGGGTTCGGAACTGGCCTCAGAACAGCCCAGTCCCAGTCACCTCAACCAAGGCCAAGGCCAAAGGCCACATTCACAGTGGCTACCGCCCTACTAGAAGTCACCACAGACTTTAGGATCATCAATCACATTGTTTCTCTCAGAGAATAGATTGGTCTTGTCCTTATATTCTGAAAAAAAGTATTATCTTTATACCAGATTACATTATCACTTGACTAGGTTTTTGAGATACGGTCCTCTTAGTAGTTAAAAACCTATCACCACCATCCTTTCGGTGTTGTGTGTATTTTAATAATAATATCTCCAGTAATGGTAGTTGGAAGTCAGCACAGGTGTTTTACAAGTAAAGGTGTTCCTTGCCTTGAAAGCCAAACAGACGTTGGCACTGAACGCCTAAATGCCTCTTGACTAAATGCCTTCCTGCTGCTAGCCAGTAGGCACTGTCACTAAGGAAGCCCCTCCACTCACACTGATGCCCAAAGGACATATTTAGTCTTTGTGTCTTCATATTTCTGAGCATTCTCAGTCCGGAACACCCTCTGCTCAGGTCCTGGGGCTCCCTGTCAGTAACCCTGGGCTGCGGTGTGGTTTTTCACTGCCTTGTGGTCCATAAAGAGAAGTGGTTTCTGGGATAACCAGAACACAGACCTTTCAGCTCCAATACCGACAGGCAAGGCAGATGCCAGGCAGCGATTTGCATGCAACACTGTAGTAAATGCCACTCGAAACATCAAGCAACCTTGACTTGCATGCCTTAAATTATATAAATTAAATATACGTATTATAAATTATATAAATTGAATTAAATAATTAAAAGATGAGGATCACATTTCATTTTCCTCTCTGATGATGCTTGAGAGATCCAGTCAAATTAGACCCTGGCAGCTCAGATTTTGCAAGACTGGTAGCTGGGGTCTCAGTGAGGCCGGGTGCCCTACAGCGTGTAGGACAGAGGCCCAGGATGGCAGGCTGCAGGAGGGAGCCTCAGAGCATCCGTGCTTCCCCTGGGTGGGAAGGAGTGCAGAAGAAGGTTTATCATTTCTTGACCCTGTGACACCGAGGCCTTCAAGAGCACCAGGTGGCCCCACTCACCCCTCAGCCAGGCTACTGCTCGAGAATTGTGATTGAATTTCCCCAAAGCCGTCTTCGTCCTAAAACCTGCTTAAAGGCTAAAGGCAAACAAATCCTTCTTGAAACCTGAGTCCATTTTAAGATGTCTTTACTAAAATCCCCTCTGAACCATTAGCTGTTATGTCATATAATTTCCTTTTCCTGAGAGTAACATTCTTGGTGATTACTGCTATAAGGAATTACAAGTCTCAACCTGTAAGAAGCTCTGCTCAGTTTCCCACGGTGATAATGTGGTACTAAGGCGATTTTCTGAATTTCTACCTGAGGGGTTTTTTCATTCCGTTCTGACTACTAAATCTTCCCCCCTCCTTTTTTTTCTTTGCCTTTCCTGAGTTAGAAATGCTGTATGGTTTGGTTGATTGAGGTCTGAGTTGATCCTTAGCACAAAGGTCAGTTGGGGGCAGAACAACAGAATTTATGATCAGACTTTCTTCAGAATGAAAATATATATCCCTGGGTGATTTAAACCTTATTTTGTAATGGTATCACAGGTTTTTTTTTTTTTTTAATAATCTGTGCCTCCAGTGCTCGACAGGTCTTTTTAAGACTTTAACAGCTTGGTAAATAGAAAATGCTACATACTCCTAGATTCAAATTAGGTTTAATTTAAAATGACTTTTTACTTTTAAAATATGCTTTTAATGTGTTTTTTTTAATTGCAGTTCTACTTCCCATTATTTCCTAATCCATATATCTTGAGTTTTAGATTAAAAATGGGTTGATTGGAAGGGGTGGTTGACAAACTACAGATAATTAATTTTAAAACTTAATTTATCTGGGATCAAAAGGTAACCTGAACATATTAGATTTCTCCAGGGGAAAAAAAAATTCCAATGGAAGAAAATTAAAAGGCGATAAATTCTCGCTCAGCAGAAGTCCAAGCTGCCTAATAGTTTAAGACAACTTGAGGACATTCTGTCAGAGCTACTCAAGGCCAGCCGAGGTATTCGAGTGAGTGACTTTAGCGGTCCCTTTACAAAGCCGCATAACTTTTAAAATTCTGTATTCCTTTGTCTGGGCTTTCAGAAAGTAGAAAAAGGAGGACTGTGAATACGTACAGAGCATCTACCCTGTACCTAGCTCTGAACTATTTTCATCCTTCCAACAAAACATGGAATTATTCACCCCATTTTACTGATGAGGAAACTGAGGTCCTTAGAGATTAAGTAATGGGCCCAGAGAAAGAAGTGAGGATTCAGAACCTAAGTCCGACTGACTCCAAGCCCCCTGAGCTGATTACAGTAGAACATGTCCCTTCCGTGCCTAGCCAGGGCTTGGCTCCTGGTCTGCAGAGGAGGACAGGCAGGGAACAGAAGCAGCCCGCTGAGGAAGAAGGCTGCCTTTCCCTACCGGACTTTTAGTAATTCCAGAAGTTACCAATGGGTGGCAGTACATACACGTAACTGTGACGGTGTCTGCTTTAAATGGGTAGATTTTCTTTTTCTGGGTCAAAGAATCATTTTCTGTGAGTCATCTGAGTAATTTATACAAAGCATCCCTACCCATTGGGATAAAAAAAGATATTAATGTCAACTATCAGACGAGTTGCTCTTTGCATTTCTCCCTATGACAGTAATAACACCGCCAGAGCAATTCAGTGTTGGCTTCCTAACCCTGGCTTGGACAAGTCTCCTTATGGTCCCTTGCTGCTGAGGGGTCTCCTGTGCTGACACACAGATTGGGACTACTGGGGAGGCTTGAAAAATTACTTTTTTAGGGGTACCTGGATGACTCGGTCATTAAGCGTCTGCCTTTTGCTCAGGTCATGATCCCAGAGTCCTGGGATGGAGCCCCAGATCGGGCTCCCTGCTCCTCGCGAAGAGGACTTCTCCCTCTCTCACTCCCCCTGTGTTCCCTCTCTTGCTGTCTCTCTCTCTGTCAATGAAGTGAATAAATAAAATCTTTAAAAGAAAAAAAGAAAAAGTACTTCGTTAAAAAGTCTTCAGACCCAAACAGTATTTTGAAATGTGTTCAATTTCAAAAAAAAGTTAGGACAGAGAGTTTTATCTGTGTGTGGTGCAGACACACAGCCCGGTGACCCTCTGTGGCCACCTCTCCAGCACCTCATGCTCCAGGAGCTCTGCTGGGTTCCAAGGTTGTGCCTCTCTGACTGAGTTTGGGGTTTCCTTAGGTTTCTCTAGGGTGAACCTGTGGTGTGTTTTTTTAATCACATAAATGAGCTTCCTTGGTTGGCTTTTGGCAACTTGCTCAAAGCATAGCTCAGACAACCCTATTCTGTCTATTTGCGGGGAGGAAAGCAGTCTTTCTTCAGAGAGCTCTGCTCTAGTGAGCTTCTTTGAATTGTCCCCATGGGACAGGACACAAGATGACTGCAGGCTGAGGACCCCATCTATCTTTATCAACAGGAATGTAAACTCAGTGACTCCACACGTATTTATTATGTACCAACCATGTGTTTGGTGTTGTGCCGGGGGCTATTCTATGTGGCCTGAAATTATCTTTCCCTTAACATGAAATTGGTGTGAAAAAAAATGATATTAGCAAAAGTTAGCATTCTGTCTTTTATCAGCTTATGAACTCATTAAGTTATCACCGTTGTCCTTTAGTTATCATGGGTAAGTTGGGACTGACATTGGTCACCCACTTCTCCTTCGAACAACACCTGAGATTGCTTTCCATTAACAAAGCCAGGCAGTTGTAATGTGTGCTCCCAGATAACAAACAGCTAAGCAGAACGGCTGTCCTGCTTGCTTCCACGCAGGCTACAGAGTGGGATGAACCTGCAGATATGTTTCGTCAACGACAGCGGCAGTGATAAGGACAGTGATGCTGATGACAGTAAGACAGAAACCAGCCTGGACACCCCCTTGTCTCCCATGGTGAGTCCAAAGCCACCAAAGCTCTGTGTGTGTGCCTTTCTGGTCATTTAGCTTCTTTTTTCTCATTCGTCAGGAAAAAACAAAACATGGCAGAGATGAAAAAAGAAATGTCTCGTGCCATTTCTTGACACAGCATGCTCCTAAAATTTGACAATGAAGAATCAAAGCTGTGATACAAGGACACATAAACTCTGTTAAAGTTAGCAACTACTTTGATATTGAACCATGAGAGAACTCACCTATGCTCTATGTCCTCCACGGGGCTGAGAAATATTAAGGGCAGACCAGCAGCAGGACGCATTCTAAAAGGCGGGGGCGGGGGGTCCCAGTGAGGATGGGAGCGCTAGCACACAGGGACATTCCTCGGAGAAACCAGTGAGATGATGTGTGTAAAACATTCCTGGCTCATTCCTTGCATACATATTGCAAAGGATGGCTTAATGATCCCAGGGGCTTATTCCTGGAATCCTTTACTCTCTGTGACGGCTTTATCACCTTTCTTACCAAAGACCAACCAACAGGAAACCTTGTTGGTCCATGAGTGCAGGGCAACATCAGAATTTCACTGGATACCTGAGATCCTGTCCACTCCAGAGAACGACACGCTGCCTTAGCTATGGGTTAAATATTTTGCTGTGTCTGATCCCTTCAGGAAATTTTGAGACCTAGAGCCAAAGGGACATCTCGAGTTTGTCATAAGCAGATTCTCCCTATTGTTATGTGACTCTGCTAAAATCAGAGTGTGTTCTTGGCACTGAAGAAATAAACCCTCTGCTTTAATGTTACCTGAGATTCGTATAGACCAAGACAAGTAGCGAGTCACGTTGATGGAGGGGAGTCTCTCAGCCACTCTGGGTGGACCCAGGGACTGGGGTAGCCCATCTCCAAAGATATTGCCTGACACAGAAAGCTCAGGGCTGCTCTTTTTCCCTTCACAGAGCAAACAGAGTTCTTCCTATTCTGATAGAGACACTACAGAGGAGGAATCCGAATCCCTGGATGACATGGATTTCCTCACAAGGCAAAAGAAATTGCAAGCCGAAGCCAAAATGGCCCTCGCCATGGCCAAACCAATGGCCAAAATGCAAGTAGAAGTGGAAAAACAGAACAGGAAAAAGTCTCCCGTCGCTGATCTCGTAAGCAGGAGACACTGAAATGCCAGCGAGTGTGGTGGCTAAAATGGTTGACGCGGTCCCAGTTCTTTCCCAGAGTTATGCAAACTTGGGTTTCTACAAGGCAGTTTGTAAAAAGTACTGTCATTGAGAAATATTTAAGTTCGTTTCTTTTTCCTTCCTACTGAAAGATTCATAAGCAACAGATAACACGAAAGTAAACTCTGTTCTGGATTCACATCCATATTCAATGGATAGATTCAATATCTATTCATTCATAGATAATCTGGATTCAAATATCTACTCTATTTCTGAGAGGTGATATTAGCTGTCAGGGGAATATTTTAATGTCATTAAAACAGTACTGGTTTAGAACCTACTGGTTGTGGCAAACTCACTATCGCCTTGGCTATCATTCCCACCTTTCAGTGAAGACAGTATGGCATAATGGATAAGGGCCCTAGGCTTTGAAGGTCATCTCTGCCATTAACTTGCTATGGGACTCCGGGCAAGGTACTGAAGTCTCAGTTTTGTCATCTATAAAATGGGAAGAGTTACACCAGTGTGAGAGCATGATTGTGAGAATTCAGTGAACAAAGCATTCAAAGCACACAGCACAGTGCTTATAACATGGTGCAGATAGATAGAGAGCTGATATTATTCATTTTATCCATGTCATTGGTATTTCTGGAGCTCCCTCGTCATTCATTTGTGGACATGATCACTGACCCGCAGTTGACATGGCCTGTGTTCAAGACCAGTCTGATAGCTTTTGATTAGTGTCGCATTTTGACGCCAGAAGGGTTTTGGATAACATGGTGTGTGGGGCTGGGGTGGGGAGCTCACACTGGGAAATGCCTTGGAGCACAGGCCCTGAACAGAAGTGGGTGGGAGCAGATCTGTCAGGAGAAACGTGGGACTTGTTCTCAGTGCCCTGGCTGCTCGGGTCACGCCTCCATTTCTTACCTCTGTGTCTTCAGCTGCCACATATGCCTCATATAAGCGAATGCCTGATGAAAAGAAGTTTAAAGCCCACCGACCTGCGGGACATGACTCTCGGGCAGCTACAAGTGATAGTCAACGATCTCCATTCCCAGATAGAAAGTAAGTGTGCGGGGTGCTTGAAAACGGGGAGTCGGAAGTGAAATATCGTGGGATAGTACTACCTCCTTGATTCACTTCCTTTGTCCCTTTCCTTGGGTTCCTCCTGCGTGCCGCAAGAGAAGGAAGAGGATCACAAGGCTCTGTTTTTGTTTTTTTACCGTAAAGTGTTCAGAAAGTTCAAGAATTATTCAAGGTTCACAGAGGTGAGAGGTCCTCTTTATTCATCTCAAACCACCAGCGCCGAGCACAATGTGTGTATTTGGCTCACAGCATCGGCTTGGTAGTTATGTGTCATTAATTACGCAATCATACCCTCAACTGTACTTGTGTACCTATTCATTGTAGGTCATCAGATCAAATTCAGCTTATTTTGTGGGACTCCAGGTGGGGAAAATTTGTATGACTGATATGTGACAATTACAGGTTGACAAATTATGGGCCTTCCCTCCCACCCCCGGAATAAAGAAGGGTCTCCAACAGAAGTGTGCCGAGGAGATGACAGATGAGAGGTGCTCACTTAGGTGGCTGGTTACGAAGAGAGGGGCAGCTGGTTGCTCAGCCCAATGACAGAGAGAACATAGAACATACCCACTTGGGCAGTGTGGTTAGTCCAGCTGAACCCATGTGCCCTCCAACCTTTGGAACATAAGATTCTATAAAATCCTGTGAACTTAAGATTGAAAACCACCTAAGAGACCAACCATATGCATTCACCAATTAACTATAAAGAAGCACTTAAGAGCCAGCCAAGAAATGTGTACATGGACTGAATGGTTTTTTTTTTTTTTTTAAAGATTATTTATTTTTTTGACAGGGAGAGATCACAAGCAAGCGGAGAGGCAGACAGAGAGAGAGGGGTAAGCAGGCTCCCTGCCGAGCAGGGAGCCCGATGTGGGGCTCGATCCCAGGACCCTGGGATCATGACCTGAGCCGAAGGCAGAGGCTTTAACCCACTGAGCCACCCAGGTGCCCCTAGACTGAATGTTTTAATAAGATTTATTTATGGGGCACCTGAGTTGCTCAGTCAGTTAAGCGTCCAACTCTTGATTTTGGCTCCGTGCATGGAGTCTGCTTGAGATTCTTTCTTTCCTTCTCCACTCCCCCCAACTTGCATGCTCTCTCCTTAAAAAAAAAAAAAAAAATTATTTGTTTAGGTATGATTAAAGTATTGTGGTTATGTTAACTTAGAAAAAGAGAGCCCCAGGGGTGCCTGGGTGGCTCAGTGGGTTAAAGCCTATGCCTTCAGCTCAGGTCGTGATCCCAAGGTCCTGGGATCAAGCCACGCATCCAGATCTCTGCTCAGCAGGGAGTCTGCTTTCCCCTCTCTCTCTGCCTGCCTCTCTGCCTGCTTATGATCTCTCTGTCAAATAAATAAATAAAAATCATAAAAAAGAGAGAGAGAGAGCCCTATCTTTAAAGATATATACTGAAACATTTACAGATGAAATGATATGATGTCTGAAATTTGCTTTAAAATAGCCTAGTAAAAGAAGAGGAGATAGATGTTTCAAGATGGGCCATGAGTTGATCGTTTTTGAAGCTGGTTCGATGCATGGGGAATGGGGAGTCATTGAATCAATCTCTTTGTATAAGTTTGAAAATTTCCAGACCAAAAAGTGAAAAACTTCACATGGGGAAAAAATTTCCATGCACTATGTGGGCCCTCTACTGAGTCTAGTATAAAAAGCAACTGTAGGGGCACCTGGGTGGCTCAGTGGGTTAAAGCCGCTGCCTTCGGCTCAGGTCATGATCCCAGGGTCGTGGGATCGAGCCCCGCATCGGGCTCTCTGCTCTGCGGACAGCCTGCTTCCTCCTCTCTCTCTGCCTCTCTGCCTACTTGTGATTTCTGTCTGTCAAATAAATAAATAAAATCTTTAAAAAAAAAAAAAAAGCAACTGTACTGGAATTAAGGAAAAAAAAATTTAACTACCCTAAAAACATACTGAAAAAATAGAATTGGACATATTCAGAGTTAATTTAGTATGTTCAGTGTTGTTTTAAAATCAAGAGAAAGGCTTTGACATTCTAATTAAGAAACTATAGATTCACAGAGTTGTTTTTTTTTTTTAATTCTACTACAATTTTAGTTGAGAGTAAATTACTAGGACTGTAATTCTTTCAAGGATCGAAAAGGCTTTCTGATATTTTACCACTGAAACATCTTTCTTAGACTTCTAAATACTAAAATTGTCATCTAGCTCTTTTCAGTAGTGGATGAATTTAGACCTCTTTGTATGATTTTTTCCCTCCCTTTTTAAAATTGGAAACTAATCTGAACTAAAGGCAGATCAATGCATCATTTGAAGTCAGGATTTCTAAAAGCACTTCCAAGAAGAACCTAGTGGAAGACCTCCTTCCTTTTCTTTGTTTCTAGGCCCAGAGCTCTTGCTGCTAAATGAACAGTGTGATGCATGTGTCCTTGTGTCCAGACCCAAAAGCTTCGATCTAAGGGTTAAAAATAAGAGAGCCCCTTGCTTGTTCCTATTTTTCAGGAACAGGAGCCACATTCACCCAGTGCACTGACTTCAGGAGGATTAGAAATGTTTTTATCTACATATGTTTTATTGCCAGTATAAATCCTAAGGAATCTTCTCCTTGGTACTCATTCAGAGATTTCAAGGTCTTACGCATCTGGCTTTCGCATATCTTGAGATAGGACTTCGATACTACTGAGAACAGCCTTCACTGTTATCATTTTAGCGATTTTCCTAACAGCTAACGATTTCTTTTCCCACGTTAATGTGACTGTCACTGGAAGTACTACATATTTTACCCCTTTTCTTCCAACACTTCTGTAATTATGCTAACTAGTCATGTTCTGAAACCAAGGACTTCTGGGCTGTGAAAGGCTAACGTAAGAATTCTAAATCTTAGCCAGAGTAACTTGCACAATGGTCCATATAGCGGCTGACTTCGGTGCGATCGTATCCGTTTGTAAATGCCCCCCTTTCTTCGCTCCAGGCTTGAATGAAGAGTTGGTCCAGCTGCTCCTCATCCGAGACGAGCTGCACACAGAGCAAGACGCCATGCTGGTGGACATCGAGGACTTGACCAGGTCAGTGAGGCTCGCCCTTGCTGAAGAAGGAAAGAAGCCCAGGGTGGTCTGAGTTGAAGAATTTAGGCAAGCTCGAGCTCTAGAGAATGCCTTCCCCTTACTTCCATGAGTAACTCACCTCATCTCTGCTGGGGTCAGCTGTCTAGATGGAGAGGAAGTGGCTAAAACTCCTTTCCAAAGGCATTGCTTAAATACACACACGCACACACACACACACACACATGCATTGCTTTTTCACAACTGTCCTCCCAATACATTAGGATTTCTCATACCCCCGCCCCACCAAAATCAGGTCAGCAGTTCTGGACCAGGATGACTTTCTCCTGAAGGACTGTCCCCCTGGGCAGCCAGCCAGAAGCCATTCCACACTGGCCCACATCCAGCACACAAGCAGCCGTGCAGTGGGTGCCATAGGGTGTCATTTAGTGATCTGTGACCCAGATCTCACCCGCACCTGCCATGTCCAGAAGGCAGGGACCTGGCGTCTTTCCACAGCACCAGTGCCACCAGATTGTTCTCACTGGAGGGGACACTCCAGGACTTGAGTCTCCAGCAGGGCCCAGCTCCAAGCACCCCTCTAAACAGAGGTAAAGAATGTTGCCTCCCCCCCACCAGGAGATGGAAACGAGGCAAAGGCCAGTCAAGATCTGGCATTTCTTAGCAGTTCTCTTTGTAGGAAGGCCTATTCCCATAAGTATATAAAGTCTAGGAAATACCATGAGAATGCACATGATCTCATATATACTTTGCTACCTTTTCTGAAACAGTACACATGAAGTCTTTAAACCAAGAGGCAATAACTACTTTTAATCCCAGAAATGGGATTCAGAGAGTAGAAGGCTCCCCAAGGAGAGAAAGAACACCGCTTCTCACAGTAACCTAAGGAATTAACCACATGATCCAGAGCCATCCGAGAGAAGCTTTGAAAACACGTATAGGGAAAATGCGCTTAGCACCTACCACAGGACCTCTTCTCAAGGTGTAACGCTGGCTAAATTATTTTTCTAAATTCAGTGTTATAAAAATAGTTTGGGTAACAAAATAAATGCTACAGAACTATGTTTAGGCTTTTTCCTTAAAAAAAGGGGGGGTGAGGCTGTGGGTGGTAATCTGTGTTGTGTGCTTTGGGTATTATATTGCCTCACCCCTAACAAAACACAAAAAGCCAGAAGGCTTCATACCTTCTTAGTATATTCACCTGTATCTAAAATATCACAGTAACGCTCACGTAATATTACTGCCTTCTACCCATGTCTCCAGGCACTGCCCCAACCACTATAAGACACATCCTTTTTTGTTTAGTCTAAGAGATTTGTATATAGGTATTAAGATGATGGGAAATCACTAGTTAAATCTAAGACCAAAGCCTGCATCTTCGAAAAAATAGGTGAACTCTTTTGTAAATTCCGTGACTTGCCTGCGACAGCAAAGACCCTTTCTCAAAGCAGCACTGGCATTCCTCAATGCTGGGCGGGGGTGGACACTGAGAGGCTCCCCTCTCCTCTCAGAGTGTTAAGCTGGTACTTAGGTTTGGTGCGATCATAGGAAACAGGGCAGGCAGAACCACGGGATGAAAAGGAGGGGAGCTACTAATTTAATGGTGTTAGAGGAAGCCTTTAAAGTAGAGGAGGTGGGAGGGGCGCCTGGGTGGCTCAGTGGGTTAAAGCTTCTGCCTTCGGCTCAGGTCATGATCCTGGGGTCCTGGGATAGAGCCCCACATCGGGCTCTCTGCTCAGCAGAGAGCCTGCTTCCCCCCTCTCTTTCTCTGCCTGGCTCTCTGCCTACTTGTCATTTCTGTCTATCAAATAAATAAAATCTAAAGTGGAAGAGGTGGGGAGAAGTTCCTGTGTCCACTCCTGGCTGCAAACTGTCACTTTGCTCCTGGGGGGATCTGAGGGTATGTAAACATAGCAAAGTCAGAATTTTGCAACCAGATCCCAGAAGGCAGAGGCAATCGGCTGGGAAGTTCTGTTCACCTGTTCCCTTTACCTGTCCAGTAGAGAGTGAGACAGTCTGCCATTCCAGGTGTCGATTCGGATAAGTGGTTCTCAACTTCAGCTGCACATTGGAATCACCTGGGGATTTATAAACTGCTGGGTCCCACCCTCAAAGATCCTGATTCAATGATTCTGTGGGGTGGCCTCGGTATTCGGATTTTTTTTTTTAAACTCTCCAGGTGATTACAAAGCAGAGCCGAATTTGAGATGCACTGGCTTCAGTAACACCTCTCTTTAGAAAAGAGCTCCCTGACGCCCCTACCCTGGCTCCCAAGACTGGGTAGGACCCTCTCCGTGTTCCTGGCCACATAGCATCCCTTCCTTGTGGAGCCCGATCATATGGTGTTACATCATCTGCTCTTTCTCCTTACTCACTGCACACAACCCCTCCTCCCTCTAAAGCAGAGGCCAGGCCATTTTCATTCTACCCTGTGTCCCCAAAGCCTAGGGCAGGGCCTGCCAGGCACGGGTCCTTGGTAATGACAGTCGCTAAAAAAGGAGTTCTTATGGGGTTTGGGTCAAACAAATGCTAACAAGGACTTTCATATAAATAGTTGATGAGAACCTTTTAGTTTTATGGACTAAAACCCTTTCCCTCCTTTGTTTAGAATGTTAATGAAATCTGTGCTTGTATGTATGTTTCAGAATAACACCCAGCTTTCAATATTTTCTGAAGCTATTTCCTATCCTTCTTGCTCAGAAAAACCCCTCACTATACGTGTGCACACATACATGTGTGCACTCACGTGTATTTTTTAACTGCTGTAGAAACTATAATTTAATTAGCTATAGTGGAATCTTAGCTCGGTGGGCATCAAAATATTTCTTGAGCTGAATTTAAGTGAGGCCTGTAAGCTACTTGATGAAAATAATCAAAGCTGTTTTACACACATAATCAGGGCCATGACAGGGTCCACTGAAGGACGTATTTTTTTAGGAGTAAAGGGCTGATCTTTTTTTCTTGAGTTCCTTTATTATTAAATGAATATCACCAATTATTTGTGGGCTGTTGAATGTGGCAAGGACACTGTTGTCACTTCCCTATTTCTGAAAGTATTTGTGGTTTGCCTCCCCTATACCCAGATAGCAGACATTCTGCACAAAACCAGTGAGTTAAACTTGACGTCATGGACTACCCAAATCTAGGCAACACACAAAAACTGCCCCTGAGCATTTGATAACAGCTGAAAACCACAGCCTTAGATGTTTTCTCTTGCCAAATTTTTAAATTCCTAAAATTGTCCTTCGAAACATTTGTCTTTTGCAGACATCAAACTCTACCACTCTGGGAAAATGTTTAACTCGCGCGCATTCAAGTGATGTCAGCAGCTTTCCCATTCTTCCCCCTCCATCTCCACTGGCCAGCTGCTGGTTTGGTTGAATGTGGGGCTCGTGGGCTGCAGTAGGGCTCGATGACTAAAAAGACTCACCCCACCCAACCACTTACCCTCACTGCCATGATAATGGCCGTAGAACTAATGTTGGGGGGGAGGCAGGGAGGGAGTATGCAAACGTGGAAAATCTTGCCATCTATAGAAACCCACAGTTTGTTAGGAAGACGTTAGCTTTCATAAGGGGGGGAACTGGCTTTGGTTTTATTGGTTTTAAGTTCTAATATGTATGTGTGTATATATATATATATATATATATATCATATATATTTATGTATTTTATATAATGGTTCTATTGGCTTTAACTTCTGTCAAGAGCCTTTTGAATGCTTACGTTTGTGTCTGTGTGCGTGTGTTTAGATAAAGTAGTCATGCAGTTCCCCTCTATGACAACACCCGGTTTGGACTTTTTGCTTAGCACTTATATTTTACCGGCTCTCTCCTTCTTTGCTATCGGTTCCTTTTTTGTCCCTCTCCACTGGAATATACGTGCCGTGAAACCAAAGACCTCAGGATCTGCTCACCACCAAATTCACAGCGCCAGGAGCAGGACCTGGGACAGTCATTTGTTGGCTCTATTTTCCCAGATACTTACCTCCTTTTTTAAAAACACAGTGCTTTTCCTTCTCAAAAGTAATGACATCTACCATTCTCAGGTAAATCCAGTAACTTAATAAAAGGAATCGTACAGAGAATACACAGATTTAAGAGGGCAAAATCTATTTGAATTAAGGACTGTTACTTAATTCTCTTGGTTCCACTCTGAGTAACTCTGGGACTCAGTTTGGGGGATTGTTGTAACTGTGCATTAGAAAGCAGTTTGGAGCATTCGTCTTAGCACTAAATAATCGTATGATTCCTTTTACAGACATGCGGAAAGTCAGCAGAAGCACATGGCAGAGAAAATGCCTGCCAAGTGAAAGAAGCCATCCGACTGGAGGACAAGCTAGAATTTCTTTTGCTTCTGTGGTTGTAAAAACGCTGTTGCTAAAGGTGGCGCAGAAACAAACGAATATCAGTGTTAGTCATTGATAATGTCTGAAGCTTAACGTCCAGTGATTGGCCTTTGCTTCTTAATTTATTTTAATTTTTTTACTGTGCCACTAAATATCAGGCATTTTAATAAAATATTGTTACAAAAAATGTACAGTACTGACACCATCACAAGTCATGGTTCTCAAAGAGGGTAGTTTTAACTTAATTTTTTTTGTTTTTTGTTTAGAGATTTTAAGTTGGAGCAGTATTTTACCACTGACTACTTTCATTCTTCACTGTAGTTTTAAAGAAGAACTGTAAATGACGGTGCTATCTATGAAGTCAGAAAATACATGCCTGCCTCGTAGTGAAGTTGTAGCTTTCCGTAATAAGTACATTTTAATCAGTTTTCAACATTTTGTGAATGTTGACTACCTGAAGTTCATTTTTAGATGTGCTATTAACATTCTGTTGGATTCAGAGGGTTCCTTGAAAGTTTTATGTATAAATATGTAAAATAAAAATTAAAACTTTGTTTCATAGGATATGTCTTTTTGCTCACTAGCCAGCCCGACACGGGCTATATTCCTAACCTCTTCTCACTTCCTCAAACGAACTCCCCATCGCGAAGCTTTAGTCAGTGAAAAAAATAAAGTGCTCCAGAGGAAAGCAAAGCAGAGAATTGCCAGGAAGACTGGGAAGGGTATTGGAGTGTGTGTGTGTATGAGAGAGTGTGTGCGTGAGAGAGGGTGTGTGTATGTGAGAGTGTGTGAGTGTGTGTATAAGACACTGTGTGTATGTGAGAGAGCGTGTGTGTGTGTGTGTGTGTGTCTGATCCAAAGAAGAAAACCTGAGCAGCATCAGAACTAGCACTCTGTCAGTACTCAGTTATCAGTCTGGAATGTTGGGGCTTTACCATCTACAAGCTCCTGGTCTTGTTAGAGTCTGTTAGCGCATCAAAACTCCATTTCCCAAATCTGCCCCATGAACAAGTGATGCTTTGTGTTTACTCTTCCTGAAGCCAGTCATTGCCGTGTTTCAGATTTTAACCACTTCTATTTGTTCTCACGAAGAAAAATGCCAAGTCTAAAGTAGAATACAGATTTTCCCCAATAAGTAGAGTTTCAAAATTGATTTAATTAGGTAATGTCCATGCAGGTATTAGAGGATCATAAACTAAAGCAGAGATGTGCAATCAACATTCCAGAACCACCCACAGACCACCTGGTTTCATTATTAGGTCCATGACATAATCTGATGACAGTTTGTTATATTTTATTTTATTTTATTTTATTTTTAGTTTCAGGTGTAGAATTTATTTATTTAAGTGTTTTATCACTTACATCACTTACATAACATGAAGATAGAAGTCTAGACAACTGTCTAACTGTCCCTTTCTTAAAAATACCCAGATAGATATTTTAAATAATTAAGAGTTACCAATCTTCAGTCTTCTATGTAACAAAATAGGTAATCTAAAATTGTAACGCTAATCATTTTTTATGGGCCTCATTCAAGTTATTTTCATTTAGAATGGAAAAATACTGCAGCCCATAAATATATTTTGGCTTTTGTGAGTTGCTGTTGACCAGGATAGGCTGCTAACCAGTGAGTGAAGGGTGGGCCCCGAAGAGGGGTCCTCTAACTGAACTTCTAGTCCTGCACCAGCTGTCAGTCATCTCCCGCCTGGAGTGACCTTAGCCCAGAGACCAGGTCCAGCTGCCAGACCTTGGCTGGTGCAGCTGGATAAGAGTATTTGTCAGTAAGCCATGGCTCTCACCTTCAGATGCCCAGTGGAAGCACCTGGGGAACCGTAGAAACCATTGGCCCCACAGACACTAATTTAATTGGTCCAGGGTGTGGCCTGAACACTATACTCATATTGAAACCACTGCCTTAGACGTTCTTTTTTAGCTTTTCCGTAACCATTTTTTAAAATATCTACATTTCTAGGGACGCCTGGGTGGCTCAGTTGGTTAAGCGGCTGCCTTCGGCTCAGGTCATGATCCCGGTGTCCTGGGATCGAGTCCCACATCAGGCTTCTTGCTCGGCAGGGAGCCTGCTTCTCCCTCTGCCTCTGCCTACCACTCTGTCTGCCTGTGCTCACTCACTCTCTCTCCCTCTCTCTCTCTGATGAATGAATAAAATCTTTGAAATGTATATATATATACATTTATATATATATATACGTTTCTAATTAAAATGTATTCCTACTAATTTGAAACTTTTGGAGAGAGCTGACCAAGAAGAGTGCCACAAAAACCTGTGCCCACACCAATGCAATAGCATGACCTAAGCCTCCTGGGTCATATACAGTCTCAAATCATGACACTAAAGTTCAGCCCACCAAGAGAAACGAGCCTAATTTTTTAAATCCTTATCAGAATTGCCAATTCCAATAAAAATTAAGAAATGAGCTTTTTCTTTGTCTTCCACAATGCTCTCTCTGGCTGAAAATGTGTTCTGAAGTAACCCATGGCCTCTCAGTTCTTCAGTTGTTGGAAGCCCATCATCATAGCCAGAGAGCTCTTACCTGGAGAAGGACGAGAGTGAGCTTACACACACAAGGGCCCCTGGAAACACCTCTGGGGGCAAAGCAGTTCTTTGCAAAAGTAGAACAGTTCTTCCACTCCCCTCAGACCCTGAGAAGATTCTACCTGGTGTACTTCTCTGCCTCCATAGAGGTGTCACCAAGTGACTCACCTCTAGGGGATTCTTTCAAGATTGGATCTTTCCAGTCCTTCCACTTGGGCTTTTCAGCAAGCACTGGGATTATTCCCAACAGGATTCTGACCTGCTCTAGGTCACCCTTCTGTTCATAAACTAGGACCCTTACTGGTTAACCAGGCTTTGCTAGAATGTTCGGTTCCCTGACCTCAGAAATAGGGAACAGGGCCACCTCTCTTCCTAATTTTAGGAGCATGCAGTCCAGGCAAGTGCACACCAGCTCTGGGGCCAGAGAGATTGGGCACAAATGCTCACTCCATCATCTTCCTACTCCATCATCTTCCTAGTGACCTGACCCTAAGCAAGTTACTGAAGCTCCATTTTCTCTTGTTTTATCACCTATAAATAAGACCTCTTGGCATTATTCTAAAGCTTAAAGAAAATAATGTCCGTGAAAGCACCTGGCACCCAATAGATACTCAGTAAGTAATTATTAAAAGCAGTGGATGGCCAGGGTTTGGATGGAAGAAGAATTCTATATTTTACCAGGTTCTGAGATTAATAACACTCTTGTGGGGTTTTTTTCTTGTTTATCAATCATTAACTTACAAGACAGATATTTAAATAGTTAAAAACTCCAATCTTCGGGGCGCTTGGGTGGCTCAGTGGGTTAAAGCCTCTGCCTTCGGCTCAGGTCATGATCCCAGGGTCCTGGGATCGAGCCCCACATCGGGCTCTTTGCGCTGCATGGGGCCTGCTTCCTCCTCTCTCTCTGCCTGCTTGTGATCTCTGTCTGTCAAATAAATAAATAAAATCTTTAAAAAAAAAAAAAAAAAACCTCCAATCTTCAAGACCTCCCTCCTCCAAATGTCAATGTTAAAACTTGGAATGTATTCTTACACATTTTTCTCCATGCTTACACAAACAGATACACATGGGTTTTGTGCTTCGGTTTGTTTATACAAAGGCAAGATCACATAAAACAGTGCTTTGCACTCTGCTTTGTTCACAGACATCCTTCCAGGTCAGTATCTACAGATCTAAGCCATTCTTTTTAATAGCTGTATAGTAATTCCCAGCATGGTGGAAAATACCTTCTTCAGCCATTCCCTTAAAGATAGACATTGAGGATCTTTCCAGATTTCTGCCACTAAAAACAGTGATGAAATAAGCACGGATGTACTCACATCTACTTGTGCTTTCATTCTGTGACCACCTCATTATTCTTTACCTGTCCCTTGGTATCATGTTTAAACACATGAGAATACAAAGAGCTAATTAAGGTAGAAAAGACCAGGTGAGGCCAATGCAGGGAAGTTCAGTTCCTTACAACAAAGGGTTTGGACAATTTCTGACAAACACCAACTCATTTTCATCTATCACCATTCCATGGTTGTTTTTTTTTTAAGATTTGTTACTTATTTATTTGAAAGAGAATGAGAGAGAGCATGAGGGGGGACAGGTCAGAGAGAGAAAAAGACGCCTAGGGGCGCCTGGGTGGCTCAGTGGGTTAAAGCCTCTGCCTTCGGCTCAGGTCGTGATCCCAGGGTCCTGGGATGGAGCCCTGCATCGTATCGGGCTCTCTGCTCAGCGGGGAGCCTGCCTTCCCCTCTGTCTCTGCCTGCCTCTCTGCCTACTTGTGATCTCTGTCTGTCAAATAAATAAATATAAATCTTAAAAAAAAAAAAAAGACGCCTAGCAGGGAGCCGGATGTGGGCTTGCCCCCGGGACTCCAGGATCATGACCTGAGACCAAGGCAGCTGCTTAACCAACGGAGCCACCCAGGCGCCCATCATTTCATCTTTAAAGAGCATGCATGTCACTTCCTTGACACAACTGTTTCTGTGTGTGTGTGTGTGTGTGTGTGTGTGTGTGTGTTACTCAGCCTCCAAGGACCCTCATCTGCTTCCTGAATACAGCTTTGTCTCTATTTCCTGTTTGAGGGTAGAAGGAAACCTCAGGCACTCCAGTAACGTTAGCCCCCAACACAGAACCAAGTAGGGAGGTTTCCTTAGAAGAGAAAGTCTCTTATCATCGGGACCCACCCTTTTGACACTGGTATTAACTGGTGGCACTCTACTCTTCCTGATCTCTGATGCCTCTCCTCTTAGTTGAGGGATGAGCCCCCTGGCCTGGCTTTTACCCAGGTTTAATCTCACTGTTCTCAAGCCTACTCCCCTGTTTCCTGGTTGACTCCTTCTTAAGTTCTTCACCTTTCCAAACTTTTCATCTGCCATCCAGTGATTTCCCTTCCACAGAATACTGTGTCATCTCTGCTGTCTCTGATAAACAGCCCTATGGCAGATATAGCCTGCCATCTGCCAAAATGTATGCCTCCTCATCGTGTTCATAGTCACAGGGTGTTTCCTGACAAGCAGCTGAACAGAGACTGCATTCCCACTCACCATCCCCTTGCGTTGAGATGTGACCTATGATTGAATTTCACCAATGGGATGTTAGTGGGTGTGAGGTGTCTTCATGTCTTCATTCCAGCCAAGGTTTTTGAAAAGGGGTCTGCATTCTTCCCGAGCTCTCTTCTCTTTATACTAGCTGCTATCACATGACCTAGAGGGTGGCAGAGCCACAATGTAGAAGAAGTCTGGGTCCCTGAGTTCACTGCATGAGCAAAGCTGCCTGCTGCTTATAGGATTTGCCTCAGTTACAGGAGGGAGAAATGAACTCTGATTATGTTTGAGCCATTGTGCTGCATTGACTCTCCTTGTTACAATGGCTACCATTACTGTAACAGATGTGAGTCCAAACCAAGAACAGCCACAGAGCTTTAAGAAAGAACTGGAACACAAACCCAGTATGTGAAGACAAACCCTGTGTTCTTACTGGTCATGCCATGTGACTGCTAGAGCCCACCTCTTTCCTCTAGAAGATCTTCTCTCAGTCAGTGACTTACTCTTTTTTCAATTCATAGACCTCTTCAGTTTACCTGAAATCCTGTCCCCCATTCTCTCTTTTTCTCTAGCCATTTGGAAGAACCAGAGAGGGCCAAAATGAGATTTGTCATGAACAAATAATTCATGCCAGAGACAAGAAAACGGATTTTATTATGATGCTAGAAATAAATATTTATCATATCACTGCAGGATACTTCTTCGGTGTCCATCTGGGTTTCTATAATCCTCAAGACCACATTTTGATTATTACCATCCCAGCTGACTTCTGATGCTCAGAAAACCCAATTACCTTTTGCACAGACACTCATTTATTTTCTCTAAATAAGATATGACACATTCATTATGAGATAGGCTGATGGGTAATGAGTTTTCCAGAATATTTTAATTGAAGTTTATAGTCAGTAAGTGGCATAAATTAATATTATATTAAATAATTTATGAATTCCAGGTTGAGCTATGCAAAATGAAAGTGTCTTCCTAATTTCTGAGATGAGAATCCAAAAGGTATTTCATTTAGTAGCTTTGGTAGGAAACGAGTCACCAGAACTAATTAATTGGTTGTGAGAAATTCTTTGCCATAATGTAATTTCCTTCATACCTTTCTCTACTCTAGAACAATATATAGTTTAAAAACTATTCAGTGCACTTCCCTGCACCACTCTCTAAGTACGCAAGGTAGAAAAGCTATACTTATGGGAAAAGAAATTTTATTCTCACCCTCCAGACTAGACATTCAAACTTTCTTGGTGACTGTTTACTACTAGAGTCTCTCCTCTTTTATATTCAATCAATATCTTATTTGCTTTTTGGCTTTGCAGAAAATAGTGGCATGTATCCTGATTCGTAGAGCATAGACAAGGCTGGAAGTGAGTTCTTTAATTTTCTGCCTCATAAAGTTACTTCACTCCAGATGTCTCTGAGTTCTCGGTAGAAATTACAGTCTGTAATGACGTGTCATCTCACCTTGTGAGGGGGCTTTTTAGGTCACAGAGCATCCCCAAGTATTAGAAATGGCATTTCAAAGACAGCCGGGAGCATTTAGATAGGAGGGTTCGAGGTGAAAACAGTGGTGACTTTTACAGGCAACGAGGAGAAAGGACTTTACTGATTTATCACACAGCGTCTGTTTCCTCTTTCCAGTGATGCGAAAGACTCTTGTCCCTTCTGCTTAAGGAGGCTGGTTTTAAGAAATGTCATTGTCTCAGATGCAAATCAGATTGAGAATGAAGTGCCAGACAACTCAACTCTGTCAGGCCAAGTAATTTTTTAAGGGAAGTAATACATGCCTCGGGAGGAATAATTAGGCGTGGGATGTTCTGTATGGGAGTAATAAATCTGTGTCCCTGCAGTTCTGGCTAAACCAAGAGTGGGAGTGGAAGAGAACATGGGGCCTCTTGGAGTTCCCACACTGGTCTCCCACACTGCAAGTGGGGATGCCGGTCCTTAAGGACACAGAGCTTTCACTTCCTGGTGCCGAGGCCAAGAACAGGAGAGGGAAATGTGAGGACTGAGGAGAACAGAAGTGCTGTTCAATAAGAGACCCCCTTTGGTGCCTGGAGGCCATTTGCGGAGCAGGCGCTTTGGGGGATGTTGCCTCTGTGACAGTCAGAGCTGAAGAGCCGCCCAGCGTGCCTTTCTGGGGGAGGGGCGATTTCCTGTGAGGACATTTCTTCAGTCACGGCAGTGGGACCCGGTGAGCCTTAGAGCCAGGCCCACCTCAGGCATGCTAAGGCCTACAAGGCATCTGTCAAAGGCAGCCTGAGAGGGGCTGAACAAATGAGGTTTTATGAATTTTGCAGGCAATACCTAAACAATTAAAACCTCTTCTGAGTTTCCCCTACTCCCCATAAACAGGCAAGAATCGTTAAGGAAATATAAACTAATGAGGTTTGCAGGAAAGGACCAAATCCAACCTCAAAAAATTAAAAATTAAAGTTTTTAATTATACCCTCTTTGACTACACTTAAAATTTGTTGTCCCTTTGCCCCTTATCAAAAAGAGTCCTAGATAAATCACCGTGGTTTTGAAATCTCATTTGTACTTCAAGTCTTATTTTCTCTCTCTCCTGTTTCTTTTATGGTCAGCTTAACCCCCTGATTTGCATAGCTGGTGTGCCAATATAGTGCTAACAATCCTGTCCCCAATACACTAAAACAAAAATTCTAAATGCCCACTTCCTCTTTTTAAAAGTACACACATGTGTATCACTTCCTAAATTACATTCATTGTCAAGAATCTTAGACGATAAAATCATCCAACAGTTGGCTTTCATCTGAGGCAGTTAGCTAGTTCTTTAAAACCTCACAGTGGCCTTCCTACATCTTGGGAGTCTATGTACTTATAAGCTGGAGCCAAATACACTTCACTCATCCTCAGAATCTTGAATTTCAAAGAAAGCAGGAAGTTCACATACAAGTGACTCTCATTTCAGGTGTTTGCATGGATTTTCCTCCGCTATCAATTACTTTGGCAAGCAGCATTGCTTTCACATCACACCAGAAAATGAAAGCCAAATCTGAGGGCTACTTCAGATTTCCGAGACAAGCAGCTATGGTCATTCCCAACTCAAAGTTACCCAGGCTTCTTGGCTCAAGATGAAAGCATTTTCACTGGGAATTCCTTTGGCTTCGGTTTCCAGGCCGTGTCATGCAAACAATCCAAAAAACATGGATCAGTCTCACCATACTGCAAGTGGGGGTGCCGAGTCTTTAGGAAGATGGTAGATTTACCTTCCAAGTCCTAAAGCCAAGAGCAGGAGGGGGTGAATGGGATGATTTGACCAAAGAAGACTGGTAGAGAATGGAAGGGGCATTTGATAAACTAGTGTAAGAGGCAGCTGGGAAGGGGGAAAAAAGATACCAAAATATCCTGGTATGTAGGTGGAGAAGTGTGGAGGGGGACTTGGACCACTGGGTTGTGTACATGTCTTCCGAAGTCATATATGCAAATGCATCTAGGGGGCAGACTGATAATATAAGTAACAAAAATAAATTGGGTGTAAGACACTAAGGAATGACGGAACTCATGCCCTGACTAAAGGGATTCACAGTTCAATGAACACTAATACTCATCTAACATTTGGGTTCCCCTGGCTTCTGCAAGACTTTTCTAAGATTTCAAAATATTCTGGATTTGTTACAGAGTATATTACTTCTCTTAATGCTTTAGCTATATGATATTAGCCACCCCCGAAAACCGTTCTAAGAGCCCCACTATTTTTATTATTATGTTTACTGACAGAACGATATTACTACAACCTTACACAATGACAACTTTATGAATGCCTGGAGAGATATTCTTTTAAGGTTTCAGAATCAATAATAATCAAGTGTCTCTGATGGTCATCGCAAACTTTATAAAAAATATTTTATTCATTTATTTGTTTGAGAATGAGAGCATGCAAACCGGGGGAGGGGCAAAGGGAGAGGGAGAGAAAGAGTCTTGGACACACTCCACACTGGATCCCATCACCCTGAGATCTTGACCCGAGCTAAAATCAAGAGTCAGACACTTAATCAAGTGAACCACCCAGGCACCCAATCATTGGAAACTTTTTGACTGATAATGTTGCCCTCTTTGCTTTGGCTTCCAAGAAGCAAAGAACTACATTTGCAGCCCACCTATAATAAATTGGACAAAAACTGGGGTAATATGACTCTTAGTTTACTATATTATCCCTATAAGTTGCCTCAAATTCTTTCGGGGAACCATGAAAGGTACCATAAACAAATAAATATCTCTATTATCTATTTATTTTTACTTATATATTTATCTCTATATATTTATTTGGCCCTCTCTGGCTACAATGCCTCCAATCTTCTCCCAGTGGCAGCATCCAGGTAGCTGCCAAAGACAGAAATTCATTTTTTCAGAAGATCAGGGGAGTAAAAACCAAGTCTCGATGCCAATTATAGCCCCTGCAAACCTATTTTGCTTATCATCTCTTCCATATTTCCACTGCCATATTGTAATCAAATTCTGCTCTTGTGGTCAGTAGTAGCTATACTTTTTATATCCCCAGTGCATGTTCTCATTCTTCTAGTTTCTTTGGAGATCTCTTTCCCAGCTGTGATCCTGCTGGGGCTGTCAGACTTGGTGCCTGCCCCTTTGATCACAGGAATGGCCCAGGCAGTCACCCAGAATGGAATTCCCATTCCCCCAACCTCCATTAATAATTGGTTTATTATTGTGCATGTGACCCCACAGAGGCAATCAGAAACTTCCCTGGAATTAGTATGTGGATATTGGAATTGCTAAATGGAGAAAAGAAGAGTCTGGCAGCTACCTCATTCACTCTGGAGACAGAGACTATGAATCAAAAGCTAAGGAAAGCAGCTGAGCTGAGAGAAGGTGAGGGACAAGGAGAAAGAACTGACGACAGCCTTTGAGTTCTTGGATTAAGTCTGAAGCCAGATCCTCCCCCGGACATCATATCCCATTTTGCTTATATTTGTCTTCCCATTGAGCCTAACTCAAGCCACTCTCCCTCTGATTTTGAGCGGGTAACATCTGAGCTTCTCATGGATCCCAAGTTCCCGCTGGCCTCCAGGGAGACATGACATTCTTTATTTTTGAAATGCCAGCCTCTCTGTTTTGAGCTCAAATGCCATCTTCTCTGGAAAGTCGTCCTTTGCTTCCCTACTTAGAATTTGCTGTTTATCTCCTTTGCTGCAACAGTGTCTTCATTTGAGTAATTGCATAGTACTGTCAGTGTTTTTGCCTTCCAGCAGCTAGAGTATAAGCTCCCTGAGAACGGGGAAGGGCATTTATCTGTATTTCTGCAAATGGCACGACAGGAGCTAACAAATATTCATTGACTGAGTGAATGAATGAATGTGCTACCCCACCTTATAGAGAAATCCTACTCTAGCTTCCCTTTTCCTATGCAGTTTCCCACCACCGGTTCCTCACAAGCTCTTAGGCTGACGCCCCAACTTAAAACTCCATGACTTCTCAAGGCCACAGGAGTTTTAAAAGTCCTCATTTGAAATTCAATGTTCTCATAAGGCCTCTGAGGCAAAGCCAATTCTGAAGCACATTAGGCCCACCTGATATCACAACCTAATGCACCTTATGAACAGGAAGGAGAGGCTTGAGGTCTAACTTTCCATTAATAGTTTACAAAATTATAAGTATCTGTCAGAGGAAAGGACTTGAGGGATGCCTGGGTGGCTCAGTCGGTTAAATATCTTCTTCCGGCTTAGGTCATGCTTCCAGGGTCATGGGATAGAGTCCTGCATTGGGCTCCTTGCTCAGTGGGGAGTCTGCTTCTCCCTCTGCCTGCCGCTCGCTCCCCCTGCTTGTGTTCTCTCTCTCCCTCTCTGACAAATAAATAAATAAAGACTTAAAAAAAAAAAAAAAGAGGAAACGACTTGAATACAAGATATGTCACATAATCTACCAAGCTGAAGGGGCCCATGTAGTATGGATTGACTCTCTTCAGTTACCTGAATAGGTGTTAACAATGACAATTCTCAGAACCTCAGACAATATTCTTTGGGCTAAGATACATGTGCCCCATGGGAAGGGAGTTTAGGCTTGTTGGCTTTCCTGTTGTGGAGTCTATGCTTTCTCTTCCCGACCACCAGAGTAGAACCCTGGACTGTGCCCCGAAATAGAGCCAGGTCTCTTCTTGCTAACCCTCTGATGCAGAGATGCGGAAACTAATCCTATGAGGTTAGACTGCTTTTGTGAAATTCCAGGGCTGAATCAAAACCGAGGAAAGGGGAGGCTACAGTGACATAAAGGTAGTAATAAGAATACCTTCCATGCACAATTTCTGGGGAACTAGCCAGTATCCTGTAAGCCTTGAAAAGTTATTGAAACTCCCCAGAGGTGTCCAACTTACCCCCAGGAAGTAATCTAGACCTTTTTCATTATTTCATTATCTCATATGATCTCAGAATTTTCCTGAGAATAAAGGAAAGCAAACAGGTATGTTTTTTTTTTAAAGAAAGAGAAATGGACAGAGAGGGATTAAGAAGGGCATTTCCCAAGGTTTGATAACAACAGTGCAGCGAGCATTAGAATGTCACATTCATATTACTAGCCCAGCACTTTTCAGACCTGTTTGGGTAGGTCCTCCAAAAATGTATAAAACAACATACTCCTTGGGTTGCCTGGGTGGCTCAGTCAGTTAAGTGTCCAACTGTTGTTTTTGGCAAAGGTCATGATCTTGAGGTCATAAGATCGGGTCCACATTGGGCTCCAAACTCAGGGTAGCGCCCGCTTGGGATTCTCTCCCTCTCTCTCTGCCCTTCCCTCCGCTCGTGTTCTCTCTAAATAAATAAATAAATAAAATCTTAAAAGGAAAAAAACATATTCCTCATACATTACTAAATTCACTTCAAAATTTGTCCATCATATATTTAAAGAATTGCAAGGAATGTAATTTCCAGAGCTTTCTAGATACAAACATTTAAAATATATTTGGTACATCCAATGGAATGTATCTTTTAAATGTATCCAGTGAAATACCAAAGCAATTTGACTAGCACTTCCATCTTTAAAAAATGAATAAATCAGAGAGCTCTTCTTTAACTATTGAAAATTTTGTATTTATATCATTTATTTATGAATTTATATTTCCATTCCACTTCCCCCTAAAATTTAGTCCTAAAATTTAGTAATTTTATTTCATTTAGTGAAATGTTTTATTGATCACCCTATCAAACTTCTTTGCATAAAAATAGTATATAAATGTCAATTCAATTTTTTTAAGTTTCCTGTGACCATAAGGTTCTAAAAAATGAAATTCTATGTTGTTACTCTTATAATTACTATTATTAATCAATCAATTAAAACAACATAAATATATTCTAAACTTTGAACAATTACGTAATAAAAAGGTAAACTATATTGAAAATTCACCTTTCATTGAGAGGAGATTTTCATTTCCAATTCATTCATATATTCAATGAATATAACTTATTAATAGAATAAGACAAGAGTTCTCCATCATTTCTATTTCCATTTTTGTTTTTATAGATGTAAACCTTGAGAAACCTTGTTCATAAATAAGTAGGTGGAAATGAAAGGTGTCTTGTTCCAGCAATGTCAATCAATTCTTTGAGTTCCCTGTGAAGTATATGCCAAAAATCACATTGTGATTTATCCACCATCAGAAACTATTTTTAGCCATCTATCAGATGGCAACTCCTTAGGTTCTATTTAAATTTTGTTGACAAAAGAATTGGTGACCACTTGGCTTGCAAAAATGTATTAGTCAGTCATTAGAGCCATTTACTGTCTTAAACCCATTCCTACACCCCCAGGCATTTCTTTCCAGGGGCTTTTTACCACCTAAGGGAATGCATCTCAGTAAGACTGGGAGAAAAGCCATTACTTTATTGAGTAAGAGAAGATTGTAAAAGGGAAGATGAGGGAAATGAGAGGAGGACAACTTTATCAGCAGTTCCCAGGCAGATCCACTTTGAGAAATGGTTTGTGTGAAAGTTGAGGATCTGGAAATTGATGCCCTTAAAGCCATCTATCCACAGCCCTGTCTTGGAAAGCCTTTGTAAACTCCTTTGGGATTTGCATACTGACATCAGAACACCATTGTATTAGCTCATTCTTCTACCACTTATAAATATACTCTTCAAATCTGTGCCCCATCATTACACCTTGTACATCAATTACCAACAACGTGCTGGGTATTATTCCAGTTATCGGAGATACAAGCAATCAATAAAAGAGACTGTCCTCTGTGCTAGTAGAGGAGATAGACAATAAATTATCAGAATTGAACTACATTTTACAGTGAGTAAACTAAGGACATAATCATGGTAGCATCAGAAATAGAAAGCTCAGGCCATTGCGGATCCTGGAACACAGCTGTCCCATCTTCCGGTAGCCCGGTGACCCCTTCCTGTGACCCCTGCCCCACAATTCCCCAGCTCCAGGCAGAGTGCAAGCACAAAACTGCCTCTCCACACCGTTTGTTTATATAATTGACTGAAGTTACAAGCCAAATAATTGTATTCATCTTTCCAAAGTGTCCGATGAACTGTCTTTTACATGAGGACCCCTATAGAGTCATTTAAAAAAATCACAGCATTTTTAGATCCAGAAGGAAACTTAGTGACCATTGGATCCCATTTCTCCTCTACTTTTTTTTTTTTTTTTTAGGAAACTGTTTATTTTGGATCAACCTTAGATCCATTTGCTGTTTAAGAGTCTGTGGAAGAGCAGCTTAGGATCACTCAGGGGTTGTTCCTCTGCACTGAGTGGCCTGAGCAGTGGGAGCCGCAGAGCCACCCTGAGCAGCAGCTGGGAACTGCCGGGCAGGCGCGGGGACCCCATGCACACCTTCACACCATCTGAGACATGGGGCTAAGTAGCAGTTAAGTTCAGGACCTGGGGCAGCCCATTCACCAGGAAATTCCTCTTTGGTCACGGCCTTTGCAGTAGCGGCCTGCTCTTCCTTTTCAGTCTCTTCAGGCTCTCTGTTAGGAGGAGAGATCAGGGGGCGCCTGGGTGGCTCAGTGGGTTAAAAGCCTCTGCCTTCGGCTCATGTCATGATCTCAGGGTCCTTGGATCGAGCCCCGAATCGAGCTCTCTGCTTAGCAGGGAGCCTGCTTCCCTTCCTCTCTCTCTGCCTGCCTCTCTGCCTACTTGTGATCTCTGTCTTTCAAATAAATAAATAATACCTTAAAAAAGAAAGAAGGAGCGTTCAGGGGTGGCCTTCCACAGGGGGGTACACGGGAGATGGGGCCAAGCATGAGCAGAACTTCCCGGGCCAGCATCCACCGCCTCCGACCTACTACATCAGTTCCCCTGCTGTTGTGTGGGATGGCCAAGTCTACACAGTGCAGAGTAGAGTCTGGGTCACACAGAGCGATGGCCGGCAGGTTACCCTAAGACATCTCTGTGAGAAGCTGGTGCTCAGCCCTGGGATCCATAACCACCAGGAGACACACCCCCCTACAAGCTGCCTGGACCTGGTCAGCGAAGGTTTCAGGGGTGAGGCGGCCACAATCGGAGTGGCTCCAGTGGCAGCAGCCAAGTTCAGCAGAGCACACAGGCCACTGTTCCTTCCTACGTGAGCCGGGTTTTTATATGATAACAATGGCACGAGCTGCTGGCAGAAGCTTCTGGTAGGATATCTCAGGTTTGAAAGATGCCATCGCTTTCTCTTTTTTAGATGTACTGTTTCATTTGGAAGTCAGGGTTGGTGCAACCTAAGTGGGCTCCTGCTGGAAGGAATTAGAAGACATCCTCCTCCCTTTGCAGGAGGATGTCCAGGGCTCCGGACATTGTGAAAGTTTCCCTTTAAGTTCCATGGGAAGCCAGAACAATATGGATCGTCATATGGACCCTCAGCACAGAAAGACCATTTCACATTTTCTTGAAGAAGAAGAATGAAGCCTGAAAAGGCAAAGTGACTTGTTAAGGTTATGAATCTAGTAAGTTATAAATCTTGCATTTGTGGCCAGTGGAAACTCTAGATCCTTCCAATCCAGGCAAATTTTGCATCCAATGTCCTTTAATGTCGCCTAGTTTGATAGCCTCCTTTGAGAAATATTCCTGCCCCATACCCAAGTAACCAGCCAACAAAGCCTTAGCATCTACGTGAAATGTGAAATAAGAAAATGTTTCTATTTCATTAATTCCCTTGGAATTCACAGGAAACATGTATCATAACAGAAACAACTGGTCAGTTGGGTCATTGAGAGTGGCTGTGCGTATAACCCAAAATGTGATTCCTTGTTTTCAGCTTGGAGAGTATGAATGAAATTTTTAATGAATGAGATTCCTACACTGTTTCACTGTGAATTTAGTATCTACAATGAAGCCCAGAGGCCAAACTTCCCATTTAGGGTTAGCAGAATTACTGGTCAAGAAGATTCCCTCAGGCAGAGAAGTAACAGTTCAAGTGGAAATGCAGTTGCTTCTGTTCTGAGGTCTCTGGGGTAAGTCCTTGAAGTGACTGCTTCCACTATCAGAGGGAAGTCCCGGCTGGCCAAATAAAGAGGTTCCAAGTAAAAGAAAGAGTTGTTTTATTACACTGGCACAAATGGAAACCAAACAAGTAAATAAGAGAATGTGAGAAGAGAATTTGTTGGTTGGTTTCTGAGTCTGCCCCCAGTGGTTTCATTTTGTATATCTGTGGCATTTGGTTGAGGTGATGGGCGGTGAGAAGTTTCTGCTCATGGCTTTCCAATAAGAAATCCTGGAAACCACACTCAGGGGTAAGGACCAAAGGAACCCGAAAGAAGAAATCCTTTCACAGCTATCCTTCACCCTCTATTGATGACTCCCAGATAATAAGCTCCATCCCTGAGCTCTTTTCTGCATTCCAAGCTGGATTTCTCACTCCCTCCTGGAAGTCTCTCTGTGAAGCTTCCAAAGACATCTCAAATCTATTCTCATTGTCTTTGCCTCCAAAACTGGTCCTTCTCCTGTTTTCTCTTGCTCCACAAACCACCCTACCATTTACCCAGGTACCCAAGTCTGAAACTTAGAATTTCCTCTTGATTCTTTTCCCGTACCACTTCAAACTCAGTCATCACCAAGTACTGTCATTGCTGCCTTCTAAATAAATTTCACACCTTTCTCTTCCTTAGGAGGCATAAGGCCAGTGCCTTAGTGGATCATCAGTTCTCACTGGCGCTTCTGCCCAGGCTCCCAGCCTCACTTTGGTCCCTTGCAGTCCACCCTCATGGTTTTTCAAAATAAAATCTCAATGACCTACGTTTCCACTCCTTAAAGTCCTTCAGTGACCCTGGCAACAGAAACATCTATAAAATACAATGAAACAAAGAAGGAACCTATAAGTCTGGACACAAGAGTAGAAATTGGAGCCCTGTTATTCATTCATCTTGGGCAAGTCACTCAGCCTGTCAGAGCCTCCATTTCCTTATCCATAAGGTTTTAGTTTACATTATTTAATTTTTTAAAAAAATTTTAGTGAATGAAATAATGCTGATTTTGACCCACAAAATTAATTTCAGAATTCACTGGGAGTCTGTGACATGCTGTTGACAAATATTGAACTACATTGTTTCTAAGTTTCCTTCTAACTCTGAAGATTTGGAGAGGCCAACAGAAAAGAGAAGAGCTTGTAGAATATAGTAAGAAAGGCTAAGAAGAACCCCTTTTAATTAATACCATAAAAACACTCACTTATATATCATAAGGTCATCCCATACCCTCGTCAACAGCTCACTATTTTACCACTTGCAAATATGGAAACCACAGACACTAGTTAAAAATTAATTATGGGGGCGCGTGGGTGGCTTGGGTTGGTTAAGTGTCTGCCTTCGGCTCGGGTTATGATCTCAGGGTCCTGGAATTGAAACTCATGTCCATGTCAGGCTCCCTGCACAGTGGGGGGATCTACTTCTCCCTCTCCCTCTGCCCCTGCTCCCCTACTCGTCCTCTCCCTCTGTCTCTCAAATAAATAAATAAAACCTTTAAAAAAAATTAACCACATAATATATGCAATGGAATGTTATGTAGCCATCAAAAATGAAATCTTATCATTTGCAATGACATGGATAGAAGACAGGGTGTTATTATAAGCGAAATAAGTCAGTCAGGGAAGGACAATTGTCATATGATCTCACTGATATGTGGACTTTGAGAAACAAGACAGAGGATCATAGGGGAAGGGAGGGAAAAATGAAACAAGATGAAACCAGAGAGGGAGACAAACCATAAGAGACACTTAATCTCAGGAAACAATGAGGGTTGCTGGAGGGGAAAGGGTGTGGTGGCTGGGAGATGGACACTGGGGAGAGTATGTGCTATGGTGAGCACTGTGAATTGTGTAAGACTGATGAATCACAGACCTGTACCCCTGAAACAAATAATACATTTTAATAATCAAACTAACAAACAAATACCTAATAGATGTACAGTGCTTTTTTAAAAATTTTATTTATTCATTTGACAGAGATCACAAGCAGACAGAGAGGCAGGCAGAGAGAGAGAGTGAAGCAGGCTCCCCACTGAGCAAAGAAACTGACACGGGGCTCGATCCCAGGACCCTGAGATCATGACCTGAGCTGAAGGCAGAGGCTTAACGCACTGAGCCACTCAGGTGCCCCTGTACAGTGCTTTTTTTTTTTAAGATTTTATTTATGTATTTGACAGACAGAGATCACAAGTAGGCAGAGAAGCAGGCAGAGAGAGAGGAGGGAAGCAGGCCCCCCGCTGAGCAGAGAGCCCAATGCAGGGCCCCATCCCAGGACCCTGAGATCATGACCTGAGCCAAAGGCAGAGGCTTTAACCCACTGAGCCACCCAGGCGCCCCTGTACAGTGCTTTTTTCTTTCTTTTTTTTTTTTTAAAGATTTTATTTATTTATTTGACAGACAGAGATCACAAGAAGGCAGAGAGGCAGACAGAGAGAGAGGGGGAAGCAGGCTCCCTGCCGAGCAGAGAGCCCGATGCGGGGCTTGATCCCAGGACCCTGAGATCATGACCTGAGCCGAAGGCAGAGGCTTTAACCCACTGAGCCACCTAGGCGCCCCTGTACAGTGCTTTTTAATAACCACTTTGTTGCATAAAATCTTGCTGTGGAAAATCAAAATAATAATAATAATAATAATAAGTAACCACAGACCTCAGTTTAAAATTGTACAATTGGTTTTATGATAGTATCCACAACTCCCTGTGTCTTTAGGCAGCCAGTCCCTTTTAAAACCACACAAAAAAGTGTGGCTAACAGCTTTTTAAAAATTTGATAATATATCTTACAGATTATTCTATATCAGTATATTCAGATACACATCCTTTGATGGCTGCATAGTATTCCATTTCTAGACAGAGGTTTATTTAATTAGTTCATTACTGATGGCCATTTTATACCAAACCACAAACATCCTACAAATGGAATTTCAAAGACAAAGAATATAAGCAGTTTTCATTTGCTAGATATTACCAAGTTATCTGCCACCAAAATTTTACTAATTTACCCCACAACGAACCAGCTATGAGTGCCAGTTATCCCAGATCTTCATGAACATTTGCTTGAGAACCAGCCACATGGATTCATATCTCAGCTTTGGCACAAACATGTGATTTTGATGGGGCGCCTGGGTGGCTCAGTAGCTTAAGCCTCTGCCTTCGTCTCAGGTCATGACCTCAGGGTCCTGGGATGGAGCCCCGCATCTCATCGGGGTCTCTGCTCAGCAGGGAGCCTGCTTCCCTCTCTCTCTCTGCCTGCCTCTCTGCCTACTTGTGACCTCTGTCTATCAAACAAATAAATAAATAATCTTTAAAAAATATATTTGTAAACATTTTTCTAGGGTTCCCCAGTGTATCCCTCTTGAGAGGTTACTGGCTATGAAATGTCCTTACCAGCTCTGGGATGGAGGAGAGGAGGGAGAGCAGAAGCTTAAGAATGGCTCTGCTTTCAGATGCACAGTTGTGTCCCCAAAATAGCATCAGATCAACTCAGAATGACCTGCTAGCCACCACGCTTCTCAGACAGGCGTTTAGGAGCTCCTCGGGACCACCCTTCCCTCACCCCTAATCCCTGAGCCATCAGACTCTACTGTGCATGACCCATATGCCTACTGACCAAGCACCCTTTTCCTCAAGCGGGGCACCCAAGGGTCAGAGGTCTCTTTATCTAGAGTCTCGTAGCTCTTCCCTTCAGCTCCCATAGCCAGGTCCCTGGAAGCTGGCTCTGCCCAGACCAGCCTGCTGCCTCAGCCTGGCTCCAGGCAATGGCTGACACTCCCTAAGGTGACACTTAGGAGCCCCATTTATCCTGCCAAGACAGCAGGTATCTGCCTATCTCATCATCTGAAATAACTAGCCCCCAGGCTTGATAAAGATAAACTCGGTGAAAATATATACATGGCATATTCTTGGTATTGATCAAAATTACAATCATTGCCAAATTTGACTTCAGTTCTTGTTTAGGGCTGCATGAAACACCACAGAGTGTTTTAAATAATTTTTGAACTCTTAGAAATATATGTCAATCTCATTTGGGGAGCTCAGGATTAACAAGAATATAAACTCAGATCTGGACCATATGGGGTTTAAGTGATAAAATGAAGCTTAAGACAACCAAACTGAAACAAAATAAAATAAAGCACTAAGAAAGCAGGGTACGTAGTGGCTTATGGTACAACCAGTGAGCACAGACTACCTGAGCTCAAAGACTTGCTCTTCCTATGGTCCATACATACAATGGAGTATTATGCCTCCATCAGAAAGGATGAATACCCACCTTTTGTATCCACGTGGACAGGACTGGAGGAGATTATGCTGAGTGAAATAAGTCAAGCAGAGAGAGTTAATTATCATATGATTTCACTTACTTGTGGAGCATAAGGAATAACACGGAGGACATCAAGAGATGGAGAGAAGTGAGTTGGGGGAAACTGGAGGTGGAGACGAACCATGAGAGACTGTGGACTCTGAGAAACAAACTGAGGGTTTTGGAGGGGAGGGGGTTGAGGGGATGGATGAGCCTGGTGGTGGGTATTAAGGAGGGCACGTATTGCATGGAGCACCGGGTGTGATGCATAAACAATGAATCTTGGAACACTGAAAAATTAAAAAAAAAAAAAAAGACTTGCTCTTCCCCGGGTAGCTGGGTGAGCTGGAACAAGTTAATTAATCTTGCTGTGCCTGTTCCTTCATTTGGAGAGTAGAGATAATCATAGTATCTGCCTCATGGGGTTGTTTTGAGAAATAAAGGGTATAATGTGTGTAGCACACTTAGAATAAATTGTACTATATTGTTGATGCTTATAAAATTTAGCTATTCTTTTATGTGTTCCTGTTCAGATAAATCAGCATTTCCTAATTGCTGGTCCGTGGAACTCAGAGAGGCCCCCAAAACTTACCACTAAATGGACTTAATGGCTAAGACAAAAACTCACATTACGCTTAATCAGTAAGGTAAATTATATGTGAAGTCAACCTGTTGGAAGTACAGGCAGAATGATTATCAAATGTTTTACTCTCTTTATTGTTAATTTTTATAAGAATAAAGACGATGCTTGCACACCGTTAACAGTCTGTGAAGGGGAATTTTCTATTTGACCCATCTGCAATAAGCCAGTGTTGGGAGATGTTGCTAGGAGAATAAGCACTTAGAAAGAGGCTGCTCCACTCCTTCATTCTCATGTGAATTTATAGGTGCAGTAGATTAACAGCTGTCCCAGGACATATTCAGCATCAGTAACAACATGAAAATAATCAGAAAATAGTTATTTAAAACAATGTGCTGAATATATTTGTAATACCTATAAGAAAGGTGTAATAGTCACAATATGTTAAAACATCTTACTTATCAATAAGGCACAGGCTAACAACACAATTTATAAATGACAAAAGAGAAAAAAGGGACAACTTATAAAAGAAATACAAATGACTACACAATATGAAAAGGTGTTTAACCTCACTAACAACAAACAAAATGTCAAGCAGACATATTTACTCTTAACCCACTGGCAAAGACAAAAATAAATAATTAATGTTACTCGGAACTAGTAATAGTCGGGTGGCAATGTGAACCGGTGCCACTCAGAGCGAAAATGCTGCCGGAGCTTTCTCCCTCTCAGGTTCAAAGCCAGCCGGGAAAGGTGTCTGCCTTGGAGTTCCACCAAGTCCCCCAGGCTTCCCTAAAGCAAACACCACGGTGGGCTTATCTGAGCCAGTGTGGGAGCCCCCCCGCCAAAGGAGACAAAAATTTAAAGCCACAGAAATGAACAGGGAGAAAATTTAGAAAAGAACCCAGAGACCATGCCAGGGAGAAACTACCATGTGATGCAGATATTGTATCTTTCCATGGTTGTTCCCTGCTTTCACATTCTTATTTCTGCACATATGTTCTGTTTTGTTAATATATAAGAGAGGACCTCCCGTGTATCGTTCTACAACATATTGCTTGTTTCCCTCACTAATGTCCCAGAGAAATTTCCATGCCTGGTAGCCCCAAGTTCAGGGCTTCCCCAGGCTATGTCTCTGAATTGACTTCCTACTGGGGCCAAGAAGAAGTGGAGGTGGTCTGCTCTTTCTGCCCCAACCCACTTCACCCCGACCTTCCTGATAACGGTACCACCATGTCCTGAGACTTGGCAGGACCTTTCTCTTCTTAGGTTTGATTTTTTGTTATCCTTTTCAGAATTTATTATTACAATTTTGTCTCTTCGGGGGTACATCCGTGTTGTCATTTCAATGAGTTTTCAGGAGAATAAGTGTGTCAGTCATATGGTCAGTCTGTTACAGCAAAGCAAAGTCTCCATAATGTAATTTAAGGGATAAAAGCAAGTTGCAGAAATATCTACATATACATATATCTACATCTATGTATATAATACATAGATGCTTACATATATACAATTTTTAAATTAATAAATGTATGCTGTGTATGTTTAGAAGTCAAGCAAGAACTTTGTATAGCACAAATCTCTGTATTTTAAAAGTTTTTTGAATGGGCATCAAATATTTTTACAAAGAAATATTTTTAAAAATCAGTAAACTGATTTTTAATTTTTTAAGAGAAAACATGGTCATTAGAGAAATCACTGAAAATTCAAGAAGAAAAATGAATTTTAAAAAATCTTCCATAAAGCCTAGAATTACTATATTGTACATCTGAAACTAAGGTGACACTATGTTAACTAACTGGAATTAAAGTAAAAACTTAAAGAAAGTTCTGAAATATCCTCTCACTTTGGTTGTGACTATTTGTCAGATAAATGCTTTGGCTTGTAACCCCTTTATCTTTTCTCCCTGCAAATATGTAAGTGCTTTTTTCTCTTCAATGCAATAATTTTTAACATAATGATGTTTTCTCTTAACAATATGTCCTGGGGCACCTGGGTGGCTCAGTGGGTTAAGCCTCTGCCTTCGGCTCAGGTCATGATCTCAGGGTCCTGGGATCGAGCCCCGCATGGGGCTCTCTGCTCAGCGGGGAGCCTGCTTCCGCTCTCTCTCTCTCTCTGCCTACTTGTGATCTCTCTCTCTCAAATAAATAAATAAATAATCTTTAAAAAAAAAAAACAATATGTCCTAAACATCTTTCCAAATCAATAAAGAAGTATCAGCTAATCTAAAAGAATAGATTTAATATTCTCTTTCCACACAGCAATAAAATTAGGAATCAATATGGAAAGATAAGGGAAAATACACTTGGAATTTTTTTAAAATATTTTATTTATTTATTTGTCAGAGAGGAGAGAGAGAGAGAGAGAGCACACAAACAGGCTGAGAGGCAGGCAGAGGCTGAGAGAGAAGCAGGCTCCCTGCCGAGCAAGGAGCCCATGCAGGACTCGATCCCAGGAACCTGGGATCATGACCGGAGTCGAAGGCACTGGCTTAACCCACTGAGCCACCCAGGCATCCCTACACTTGGAATTTTAAAGATACCATTCTAATAGTGTATGGGACGAAGAGGAAATTACAACATAAATTTCAAAATGTTGGAAACTCAGATAACCAATGCTCTCCAAATCAAGAATTGTAAGATGCAATGTATGTGATATTACATGATGTCAATAGTCTTAAATGTATTTATTGGTAAATAAGAAATCTTTAGTAACAAAGTAAGATTGAAAATAATTTGATTTTTTAAAATCTGTGTGGTAGTTACGTGGATATTTACTACATATATGTGGTTTTGGTTTTTTGCTTTTCTGGGTATTTGGGATATCTCATATATTAAAATATTTTAAGAAAAATAAATGAGTTAACTCAGGAAGCATTTGACTCAAAGTAAACTCAAAGAACGCAAGGAAAAAAGAAATACAAAAGCAAAAACTAATTATGATCAATGAAACTAAAGCCAGTTCTTTGAAATGACAATAAATAAGCCCCCACTTATACTCATCAAGAAAAAAGAGAGAACACACAAATTAGGCACAAATTAACACTAGAAATGAAGGGAAGATATAACTACAAATGCAGTCGGAAGTTTCAAGCATAAGAGAAAAACATTATAAGTTTGAAAAATATAAATTATAAAAATAAATTTAAAGAGAAATGAAAGACTTGAATAAACCAACAACTGCCCAAAACCTTGAGAAAGTTACAGGGTAAGGAAGCGCCCCTTTTTCCCCTCTCAAACAGCACGGTATGGTTTCATAGGCAGGTTTTAACAACATCCAACAGACTATTCTATCCAATACAACCATCACAAAAAAAAAAAAAAAAAAAAGAACATTTTTCAAAGAAAAGAAGAAAGTTATCAACTTATTTTCTGGAACCAAATTGTTTTAGCCTGGGTTTCCCTGAAAACAGAGCCTGAGACTCAGGCTTGCACGTGGGTCGTTTATTTGGAATGTGACCCAGGGAACTCGAAGTGAGGGACAGAAGACTGAAACAAAGAAGAAGGAAAGCTAATGTAAAGATGCATCACTGAGTTGGCTTCTGCTAAGGGAGACTGAGAAGCCCTATTAATTTCATCTCAGGACTGTCAGCCTGGGAAAACCACAGACCCTCCTGAGCACTTTGGTCAAGGTCCAACCTTGGTCAAGTCTGCTCCCCTGGGGCACCTGGGTGGCTCAATCCGTTAAGTATCTGCCTTCAGCTCGGGTCATGATCCTAGGGTCCTGGGATCAAGCCCTGCATCAGGCTCCTTGCTCAGCAGAGGGTCTGCTTCTTTCCCCCTTTCTCCCTCCTTCTGCCTCTCCCCCTGCTCATGCTCACGCTCTCTCTTCCCATCAAATAAATAAATAAAATCTTAAAAATAAAAAAAGTCCCCACCCAGATTTGTTAACTCCTCACTGCCCAGCTCTTCCAGGTGCACCTGTGTGAACACAACATGGGTTTTGTGGGTGTCACACATCTGTGCATTGGGAAAGTCCGAGGATATGAGAGGAACATGACATGAACCAAGAAAAGGTACAGGAGGTTGTCCTGGAACAAAGCCAGCATGGAACTGGTCATCCAGGAGTTAGGCATAGGGCTGGAATGATGTTTAATGCTCAAGAGATGTCAGATACAAAAACCAAAAACAGGTTTTTGCCACCAAAACCAGATCACAACTATAAAAGAAAAGAAATGTACGGGCCAATCTCACACAGACAGATATAGAAGTCCTAAATAAAACCTAAGCAAATCCCAAAAGGGCTTGTCTCAGGAATACAAGAATTTGCCATTAGAAGATACTCCCTCTATATGACTTAACACACTAACAGATTAAAGAATAAAAACAAAATATGGGGGCACCTGGGTGGCTCAGTCGATTATGTGTCTGCCTTCAGCTCAGGTCATGATCCCAGGGTCCTGGGATCGAGCCCCTCATTGGGCTCCCACCTCTGCGGAGAGCCTGCTTCTCCCTCTCCCTCTGCCTATTGCCCTGCCTACTTGTGCTCTCTCTCTCTCTCTTTCAAATAAATAAATAAAATCTTAGAAAACAAAAACCAAAAAAAAATCATCTTCACAGATATAGAGAAAACATTTGAATATCATTCACAAATTTTAAAAACCTCTTAACAAACTAGGAATCCTTTTATTAATAAGGCTATCTATCAAGAACTAACAAAGACCTAACAGTTTCCCATAAACTTACTTGTGGAGCATAAGGAGTAACATGGAGGGCATTGAAAGATGGAGAGGAGAAGTGAGTTGGTGGAAACCGGAGGGGGAGACAAACCATGAGAGACTGTGGACTCTGGGAGACAAACTGAGGGTTTTGGAGGC
>RCUC01158995.1:0-36719 GCA_003697995.1 Taxidea taxus jeffersonii
TAAAAAATTATATTTGTTAGAATATTCAATAAATTCAGTTTGAGCAGCTCCTCTGTCCCCTACCAATTTACCAAGCCTATCTTGCGAAGTATGAGGAAGATACTTAAAGTAGGGTCCTAGAAATAAAGGAGACAGTTTTCATAAACACATGAGAATTTTACACCTTCTATAATGGATGACCAAGAAACTGAAGTTTGGCCTGTTCCTTTCTAAAAACCAAAACTGTATTTCACAAGTCTACCAGAAGAAATGACTACAAAAAATGTATCTGGAAAACAATGTGATTACCTAGAGTGATTTCTCCCCTCTCTGGTTTATCATCTCATTATCTTCAAAGGAAAACTATAACTTAGATGCATGCAAAGGTTTCATGGGCCCAAACTTACCTGTTAAAAATATTTCGTGGAGGAAGCAGCAGAGGAATTACAGTATTACTCAAGCACTCACAGAGGGGACAAAGGAATTCTCCGTTTTCCACATCGTAGCTGGTATGTAAGCGCAATCTCTGTTGCCTTCGCTGTTCTTTAGCTTGAACGGAATCAAAATACCTTTACAATTAGAGAACATGAGGTAT
The DNA here is from genome assembly GCA_003697995.1 of Taxidea taxus jeffersonii. Lineage (NCBI taxonomy): Eukaryota > Metazoa > Chordata > Mammalia > Carnivora > Mustelidae > Taxidea > Taxidea taxus. The sequence goes on from RCUC01158995.1 coordinate 575, forward strand.
CAAAAACAACGGTAATTTTTCTCAATGAGAGCCACAAGCTTCAACGTTTTAACTAATTTGTTTCCATAATACAATAAAATCTTCACATTTCTTGGTCCCAGTGCTGTCTTGTCACTTTCTTGCCAGCACAAGTGCATGATCACTGAATGGGCACAGTGCTACAATAATAGCACTGATTTGTTGGTTTTGCAGGAGAATAGAAAGCACCAAAGTAGAACAAATTTGAGGTTATCCCATCTTAGGTCGGGGAGCCAGGACAATCTCAGGAAGTAACAAGGCAAGTACTAATACCTTTAGAGTCAAGAGTGAACACCCTGGAAAGACATTACTCATCTAGTGTTTATGCCACCGTAAAAATCTTTTTCTTTGTTCAATTTGTTAGTTAATACAGATCCCCACATTAAAAGATATATCTGATATACTATGAAGTTTCTAAGTTATTCCTTTAACATGTATAACAAAGCAGCTCAGTTTTAATTGTTATTACGTAGTGATATGCAGGTTTTTCTTCAGCATCTCTAATTCTTTCTCCCTTTTTCTAGAATGAAATGTCCTTTATTTAAAAAGTTAATTTTGAGCCTTAGGATAAGCTTCTCTTGACTAATATTAAGAATATAAATTACCTTTGCCAACAATGGGCATGCATAATGTGCCCACAGCTACCAGTGTGTGTTCCGCAAGACAGATCAGGGTGCATGAATAATGGATCATATTTTTCTGCATTACAAAACAAAGAAACAAAAAACAAAACAAAACAAAAAACCAAGCATTTAATCTTCCTATAATAAATGTACAACTTTAAATTGTGAAATCCTCGATAAGGGCTTATAAACTTGAAATGAAATGCTAGTTTATTCCTTCGAGATATCAGTCATTTATGCAAGACCCTGGATTATTTAGAAAGCAGGACTCTAATTTTTATCACCCTAAACATATGAAACATCCCTAAATTGTTAACTGAAACTGGAATTCTGTATTATGTACATCTACTCTTTTGAACATTCCATGCTTTCAGGGCACTGAGAGACTCCCATTCCCTGCAAAGCCCAGAACTTGTTTTTCAAGGGGCTACCTTTAATACTTTAGCAGGGCTGGGTCACAGTATCTGCAACAAAAAGGTGTTCTGGCAGTAATGGGACGCCCCCTAGAGGAGATTCTGCCTAAAGACTCTCATGCAAAGAATAGTCAAAGTCACAGTACCAGACAGAGCCAAAGTGGGAGCAAAATGCCCAGGACAGCAGCCCAGATGGGGAATAAGATAATTTAGACAGTCTTCCGATCTAGTGCTAATTTTTTATATTCAAAGGAGATGAAAACAAACTTAAGATGGGTCCCTGGCTTTTCAGAATTTTTCAAATTCTCTTTATTAATTAGTATGATCTTAGAAATTCCATAGCATTCTATAAAGAATTGCTCAAGTTTCAATTTGCTTTACATAGCATACGGAAAATATTTCCAGATATAAGTTGTGAAAGCATTTGGAAAACCTTCTTACAGCCAAATTTTTTTCTCCACAAAATAACTAATTAAATAAAACTGGTAACTTTAATCTTTGGCGTGGAATGAAATTTACAAATCGTGGAGTTCAAATGATCATTTTTTAAGGTGAAGCAGACTAATCCTTATCAACTAGGTGCTTGAGAGCCACACTGTGAAGACTTTCCTAATGGAGAAAGAGCTATCCTACCAGTGGGTTTTTAATTCTACCATGTAAAAGGCACTTGTTAAATAAGTGCTTTGGAAATTCTAAGACACAGTTCCCACTCTCAAGAAGTTTACTGGAATTGAGGCATATGCATATATAAACGAGTCTAAGGGTAGAGATATGAAAGTGTCTGTGGTGGAAACAATAATGTGCAGCTTAGATGCCCCTGGAGGAATGAATGACTTACTCCCTCCTTAGCAGTTGGAAGAGGGCACTTTATTGTTATTCATAAGTAGCAACTGCTTTGCTCAAAGTCACACCTCTTTCCAGAGGTGGCCCACAGTCACTGATCAGTGTTGGGGTTTAAAGACCCTATTCCCCTTGCTCTAAATCAGAACACCTCCAAAGGGCCATTCAGCTAGAGTTCCAGTGGGGTGGGATGAAGCCTGGGGGGACTGCATGAAAGCTCAACTTCTCCCTTTGTCCAAACCTGCTCCCTTCCTCCCCATTCCACAGATGTTTATTCCAAGGCTCTCCCAAATAAATGTCCTGCGTGGTAATCTCTCTTTTAAGAGTTTGTTTTCTGGGGAACCCTATCAGTGATATTATTACTATTTTGCATCAGAATCTGGCTCAAGGACTGCTTCTCACATAGGTAACTCACACAACTGTTCCCAAGAGATCCCACTTTGGATCTATTCAGAGGACAAAATTATTATTTCCATGTGCCAACTAATTATTAGGACTTTCCAAGTGTACTGAAGAATGGGACTTAATTAAGTACCAATTATGTTAATGTTATATCACAAAGAAAAGCTTTCTTTTGAATCCCTGTTATTTACCAACTATCTAATTAATGACTGATACTTAACTTTCTGGAGTGTTTCCACATCTGTCAACTGGAAAATTTCTGCCTAAGATAGCTGCCTAAGATATCACCAACCCTATGGAGTTATTATCAGCTTAATAAAATTTCTGTGCCACACTGAGTGGCAGTCATTAAGAGGGAGGAGAGGATCTAGCTATAACTTACCTGGATCCTGAATGAATTTACTCCTGTTTTTTGATAATACAGTTGATCTTTGAACAAATGCTGCCAGAACCATTGCCTTGCTCTCCACCTTCACTTCTTGCTCCTCTTGACACAATATACAGGTAACAAACTGTCTCTGTTCAGGTACCTGAGTTTGTGCTGGGCCCAACGCTGTAAGTGCCGTATCTGAAACCATAGGGCTACGATAAAAGGGTAGACGTTTCATTAAGGAGCCTAAGAAGTTTCCATTTAATCATAAAACAGGAGACTTTAGGTATGCACATATTCAACACATGGTATGATTTGAACAGACAGAAGTCATTCATATATGTCCAACCTTCTCCTATAATCCTCACTGCAATCCAAAATGCAAAACAGAAGCCACTCAGTTAACTGAACCTAGTGCACTCATTTTATTTTTTTCCTTAAGACTTATTTATTTGAAAAAGAGAGCGGGCGAGTGGGGGTAGGTGCAAAGGGAGAGGGAAAGGATCTCAAGCAGACTCCCTGCTAAGCATGAAGCCTGATGCAGGGCTCGATCTCAAGTTGGAGATTGTAAAATTTATCTACCAACCCTTCTAAATTACTTTAAGACTAAACATGTATTTATAAGGCAAAAAAGCAACATCTTTCCCATTTGAGAACCAAGGGTCAAGAGATTAAAAAATGTTGTTTTTTTCAACTTTTACCTATTATCAAGAACAGCAGAGGTAGAGGCATCCAGTTCTAGTGTCTGCTGAAAGAGTTCTTTGTTCTCATCAATAAAGTGCCTCTGCATCTCAGACATTTGGGCCATGATCTTTTCTCTGCGCAGTCTGGCAATCTCAGCTTTTCTCTTCCTCTCAGCTTTGTCTTTGTCTCTTGAACTCTGAAAGTATGCTTCATTTAGTCAGACCATTAGATGCCAAATGCATATTTCCCCCTCAAAGCAGAACTACCCTGGTTGTAAACACTAATTAAAAAGCTATTTTATAATGTCATTTATCTAAAGAGAAAACATTTTTTTGACTTGTTTTAAAAAAAAGAACAGGCAGAGCAAAAAAAAATTTGCTACAACAAATAAAGATAAATAGTGGCACATTTTTTAGAATTCACATTTTTTGTGAGTAACATCAACTACCAACTTATTACACATAAAATCAATTGTGTGCAGTGAACTTGCTACAATCCTTCACTAGGACCACACTTTGCTTCTCATACCTCTTCCATTATGGTTCCTTCAGTCTCTGCCACGGGACTGGTGGATGAGTTTTCTCTTATCTTCTTAATAGCATTAAAAGTCTATGATAAAAAGTATCAGTTATTTGGAAGCTATGAAATATTACAAAAATTTAAAGATAATAGACACTGAGTGTTTATCACAAAAACAGTGATGCCAGAAATTGTACCTTTAATATCCACCTAATCATATCTTTGTGGACATCTAGGTAGGGAGCGCTCTGTAGTGTTTCCAGCATAGCTAGTATACTAGGGGAGTTGTTTGGTGCTTCACCAGGTTCTAAGGCAGAAAAAAAATAAAAGGCACAATAACAGCTAACACTTCAACAGTGCTTACTACTATGCACGAGAAGATAAGGTTGCTTATAACATCATCTGCCCATCATTTAATTATAGCTCTACTTATTAGAGATTTTCAATATTTCTTGAGAACGTGATGTATCCGTACTTAAACAAGTTAACAATCAGAATGCTTTTAATCATTCAAAACGGACACCTTACACCAAATGATTATTTTAACATAGCCTTTAGCTATTAAATAAAAACCCAGCTAAATAAAAAAGACCTGAGATTTTACAAAGTCTAAGAAATGAACTGGATTTACAGGAATGTGTGTGTGTAAAATATATCTTGTTTTCCTTTTAAATAAAACCTAGATTTAAAATAAAGTGCATTTTAGGGTGCCTAGGTGGCTCATCAGTTGAGAGTCTGCTTTTGGCTCATGATCCCAGGGTTCTGGGACTGAGCCCTATGAGAGGCTCCCTTCCCGCCTGGCAGCTTACTTCTCCCTCTCCTTCCTGCTTGTGCTTTCTCTCACTCTCTGTTGCTTTCTCTGCCTCTCTCTCTTAAATAAATAAATAAATAAATACATACATACATAAATAAAATCTTTGTAAAAAAAAAGTATTTCTTCCTCTGTAAATTTATTTCTTCATTTGAGGAAAAAACATACAAGTCAAGTTCAGAGTCTTAAATGTAATTTAATGTTTGCTAATTTTTTAATGTTTGCTAATTTAGTTCTATAGTCAGAAATGTCCAGTTACTGATCTTCTTGGTTTAAGTGCCATCATTTGGGCAAAATATTCTTAAGAGGGGAAGAGACTGAACTATGTAATCTTTAATATTCTTTCAGATGTAAAGTTCTATGGCTATAGTTTAGGGATTTGACTCTAAACAGTGTGTTTTAATTAAATAAAATGTTTAAAGAGAAATATAAGGAATGTCTAAAGAAAATGATTATTGTTGAAAGAGAGAGAGAGAGACAAAGAAAAAGAAAGAGAATCTGTGATTGTATAGTGATAAGTGGATGAAATCAGGCAGTTTTCTGTGTGGTTATCCTAACGTAAAAGCACTGGAGATGAAGGGGGCAAAACATACAATGTTAATCCATAGAAAGAAAGTCTGAAAGAAAAGAGCAGGGAAAGTCTGGCACCTAAGAACGTAGTCTTCAGTAGGGAAAGGCAGTTTCCCCTCATCCTCCCACTTTTCTGGGTGAGGGCAAAAAGGGGAAAAATAGAGATCCAGCAGCAAACAAGACCATATTATCCATTATACTACCTATAATGGGTCATACTACCCATTATACCGACTGCTGTAACTCCTAGTATACCAGCATAAATTCATTTAAGTATCTCAGCAAATGGCTGACTGCAGGGCTGGGGCAGGGAAAATATAAGATGAGCCTGGGTTATCTTTTGTGCCAGAAAGCAAGGTAGTGCTCAAATACTAGTGGGCTTGGGTCAAAAGAGCAGTGAAGCCAACTGAACAGATTCCCAGTGACCAAAACTGGCAGTTTGAGCATCAAAAATAATTTTTTTTAAAGGAGACTTAATCATATGTTACTATAAGACAGAGAATAAAAACCCAAGAGTAATATTAAAAAAACAAAGCATAACAATCCTAAGCAAACGAAAAAGATTCACATTTGTCACCACTGAAGATTACTAAATCAATTGCTTATTCTGAAAATCAGTAGATTTTCAAAAAAAATTTATTTATTTATTTATTTGACAGAGACACACACACACACACACACACACACACACACACACACAGAGATAGCAAGGAGAGAGAAGCAGGCTCTCAGAGGCTCTCAGCCGAGCAGGGAGCCTGAGGCAGGGCTCGATCCCAGGACCCTGGGATCATGACCCGAGCTGAAGGCAGCAGCCCTAACCCACTGAGCCACCCAGGCGCCCCTGGAAAAGCTTTTCTTCAGAGGTGAAATATGATGGCTAAAACAAATGGTTTAAAGAAGTGTGCAAATATTAAAGCAAATACAGCAAAATACTAACTCCTGAATCTAGGTGGCAGGTGTATGGATAGGTGTACGGATGTTTGCTTTACCAACTCTTGCCTATATGTTTAAACTTTTTAATAATAAAAAGCTAGGAAAAAACGTCTCCTGGCCTTCTAAAATAGTCATGTTACTTTATATACAAAATGATAATCGAATCTACTACAGTTAATCTTCTTAACCCACTGAGCCACCCAGGTGCCCCCTATAGCTAATTCTCTTATTTTCATTATATCTTTACAAGATAACAGCAATAATTTAAAAGTGAAATCCTGATAGCATACTTTGTGTTTTTAAAGCGCATCCGAGAATTTAAATGCATGTGCTATGCTGACTTCAAGCTAGTGACTCCTCGTTAATGTTTTCAGTTTATGAATTAAAAGTGTGTGTTTTTATGAAAATACATCAGGATCTCATATAGTACCTTTAACACAGATAAATACATATAATCTCAGAAATCTGGATTAAAATTTATTTAGAATCTGTATGAGCAAATAAGAGATTATAATTACATATTTATTAAAAACTCATTTCTAAGTATTTATTTGACAGAGAGAGAGAGTGAGCAAGCACAGCTGGAAGAGTAGCAGGCAGAGGGAGAGGGAGAAGCAGGCTTTCCATTAAGTGGGAAGCCTGATGTGGGGCTCAATTCCAGGACTCTGGGATTATGACCTGAGCCGAAGGCAGTCACTTACCTGAGCCACCCAGGCGCCTCTATATTACATATTTAAAATCACTAGTACCTTGAATTAATTTAGTAAAAGGTGTGTATACGTACTCGATATCTTCTGAGTGAAGGTAAATGTTACTATGTGCTCTTCTGTGACGTTGTCTAAATGCTGTTTTTCTTCTTGTAGTGCCATTCCAATTAAATGTAACACCTCGAATAAAATGTTTTGTAATTTTAGTAAATCAAAAATCAATATATGGTAACAAAAACAAATTCACCATTGAAAAAAGATAAAGCAAATTACTAAAGACTAAGTGCAATAAAAACAATCTGAAGTACTTATTTTTTACTAAATTCAAACTCTAAATTTCATTTTCTAATAAAAAAATTCTCAGTAAGGAATTTCCACATCAGCTATGAAGAAAACTCAAATGCATATTCTTAGAGTAAGTTCATAAACATCTCTACACTAGTCTTTAAAAAAAAGTCTTCTAAGAATCGGTGGCCAAATAATTAGACCTGGAAGCATCTATCAGGTAATGATCTAGTCTACATTACTCTCTAGTTAAATTTCTCTAAGAACTAAAAATCTTAATCATCTCAGAAAGATACATACTTTCAATTTAATGCCACATAATTATTGAAGATGTTTACAGTTATTCCTTTTTTTTTTTTTTTAAAGATTTTATTTACTTATTTGACAGAGAGAGAGAGAGAGACCACAAGTAGGCAAAGCAGCAGGTAGAGAGAGGGGGAGAAGCAGGCTCCCTGCCGAGCAGAGAGCTGGATGTGGGGCTTGATCCCAGGACCCTGAGATCATGACCTGAGCCGAAGGCAGAGGCTTAACCCACTGAGCCACCCAGGTGTTCCTACAGTTATTCCTTATATCTCACAAAAAATTCCTTACCAGACTTCTAAGAAAATATAAAATTATACAGATTTTATTTGCATTTTTATTACTCTTATCCTGCTCCCCAAGTTTGGAAGAAGATATCTGTGTGGTGTCTGTATGTTTCCCCACACAAAAAGCTACTGTGGATGTCAGAGCGTTGGATGAACTAGGTTAGCCTGAAGGACATGAAACAAATGTACACAAAAGGTAAATGCTGTTCTTTTTTTCTCCATCATTTACTACAACTCCTTTGCTCATATACTGATGATCTCTAGTAGACCACAGGCTCTGTTTTTACATTTTAAGTATATACATATCTTAGCCAATGAGACATTTGAGCCTGCTGAGACGATGGAAAGAAAAGTAGTTTTGGAGGATGACTCTGGAAGAATGTGTGCTTTCATTTGCATTCTGGCTTCTTCACAGCTTTCAAGCTAACACACCTTCAGGGAATCTGAGCCTAAATTCATCAACTTTAAAATGGAAAAAAAAGGCTTCCCTTTAGTTTTGAGAATTGCAAATATTGTACGTATGTAAAACTACATACCACAGAATAAGGCACAGAGCAGGCTAATTCTATTAACTGAACAATTACTATTATGTTACTAACTAGTTGAGTAACATGGACAAGTTACACAAATCTCACTGAAACCTGACTTCCTCATCTATATAACGGAAAAAATTGTATCTACCCAAATGGGTATTGTGTGAATTCAATGAAATAAACAATAAAAGAATGACTCACATCAAAGCTACAAAATAAAATACAAAGTTCTAGACATGCCATTTATTAGCTATAGGACCATATGTCTCTGAGTTTCAATTTCTTCAATTGTAAAATACAGATACTGATGAACCCACAGGGTTTTTGAGGGGATTAAATTTTTTAAAATGTTGAAGATAAGACATTATGCAAATATCAGAGTACTGTATAAACAGATACATATCATTAACAATCAATGAGAAGAAGACTGGCCAATAAGACCAAGGTAATCACAACCAACTGGTATAAAAAATATCTGCCAGGCTACCATTTTCAGTCAGACACAAAAGCAGTAACAATATTACTATATTTCAAATTAAAGTATCACTACATTTAGTGCTTAGTTGTCTGTATCTAGATATTGACAAGAATATTTTGGCTTTTACTAAAAAAGCACTAAAATTTAAACAATAAATGTTTTTTTTTTTAAAGATTTTATTTGTTTATTGGACAAACAGAGATCACAAGTAGGCAGAGAGGCAGGCAGAGGGAGAGAGAGAGAAGCAGACTCTCTGCCAAGCAGAGAGCCCGATGCGGGGCTCGATCCCAGGACCCTGGAATCATGACCTGAGCCGAAGGCAGAGGCTTAACCCACTGAGCCACCCAGGCGCCCCTAAACAATAAATGTTTTTAAACCTACCCTTTGCAGCATGGACTCAGACCAGGCATATCCGTTATGTTCTACAGCCCATTGGAGGACTGTCCTCATGATGCACAACATCACATCTGACTGTAAAATGTTTACCAGACTTGCAAATAGAGGGCAGAATGGAGGCAAAACTGGAGGTGGAAGTGCTGAAAATAAGGTTATTATTGGTTTCTTTTGTAGAACACGCTTAAAAAAAAAAAGACCCTATCTTTAGATAGTCTTCACTCAAAGAATATTAACACATCTTAAAGCTGTATTTTACCTTCTCAAGGTCAAATGCATAAAAACAGCTACATTAATAGTAGCAGTACAAAGGAAAGTCTTTTCCCTAGAAATGTCCTAGGATCTGAGATAAAACCATTAACCCAGAGGTGACTCAGTATAGTCCATTTCTGTATTTGCATATTTATGAGTCTTTTGAATGTTCATTCGGAAAGCATACATTTACATCTTCCACTTCACCAAGGATAATCATCATGGTCAATAGAAAACAGCATTTAACAAGTAGAAGAGACAAGAGATTTTTAGCAAGATTAGAAATACCTGTATCTTCCCTGTTTTGTCTTTTCAATTTCCGTTGAGCTTCCTCTGCCTAATAACAAAGAAATTTGGACAGGGAATTAGCAATACACAACAACCTAATATCCAAAACATTAAGTTAATCTTTGTCCTATTATCTTCTGATATTTACTCTTAGTTTTATAGTGCCCTCCCCAGCCCCCAAATGACACATCTAAGTTATTTTTTTCCCCTCACTACTCACCCCTCACCAAGCCCCAAGGAGTTCTTTCTTATTTTAAAACGCAGGGGAAACATGTACAAATCAAACCAAAATATTATTTAGGCTTAAGCTCTCTGACATGCATCTAAAACTAAACAAAGCTTCATGTTTAGGTTTAATTAATGCCATTTATGAAAAAGTATTTTAAAAGTAGACTGCTAGGGCGCCTGCATGGCTCAGTCGGTTGTGTCAGACTCTGCTCTGTGGGGAGTCTGTCTGAGATTCTCTTCCTCACTTTTTCCCCTCTCACTCCCATGTGTGTGTGCAATCTACCTCTCTAATAATAAGTAAATCTTAAAAACAAAGTAGACTGCTAAAAGACAAAATTTAGCCAAGAATCATGAGGAAAATCCCATAAAGTACTATGGAAAAGCAGAGTGTTAAGTAGTAGCAATTCTGAAATGAGCATAAGATAGCTTAACTGATTATTATACACGTTGACAATTTGTCTTCAAAAGCCAATAAAATACAATTATATATATATGGTTTATGATATAATTACATAGATCTTATATATGTATATAGTATACATGGTGGCAGGGAGGTGTTAGGTGGTGGTTATTTTTAGGTAATCCCTACTTTCTTCTTATAGATTTTTATACTTTTCAAATTTCCTACAATAAAAATGTATCCTTTTTAAATTGAAAAACAGTAAAAGTTGTTCAGGAATAATAAACCAAATCAACAAACAAACACAGCTCTTCCCCAGTACACTTTTTATTTTCCCATTTACCTTGGACTGCTCTGCCCTTGAAAAGTGATAGAAATACAAATTGAACTCTTTGGCACACTCTGGTTTCAGTTCATACATGCCTCGTCCTGTTAATCCAGGTTTTCTATGGAAAAAAAAGTCCTTTACTTTTATTATTTACTTTTCTTATTACTAAAGTCATACCCTAATTTATGAGACTTAGATAACATAATAAAAATACCCTAATTTATGAGTCTTAGATAACATAATAAAAAAGCAGAGTTCTCATTTACTGCTGATGAACGTAAACTGGTACTATTTTCTGTGGGCTAATCTGGTAACCTACATCGTCTTATTGGACACATCCACTTTGAATTTATCCTAACTGGACAGGTGTATGTGATGGTCATTATAGTGATAATTCAAAGTCTAACAACAGGAAATACGTTATACACATTATGACACTGCCACACAGTTGAACATCACTAAAACTGATAACAATTTCTAAATTCTGACGTATAAAGATGTCTCTGATAAGTTCTACCAGGTGGAAAAAGTAGGTGCAATTTTAAGGGTTAGGTAATGTTTATATATTTTTTTTCTGTATTTTCTCTAAAAGCATGTACTGTATCTTTATAATCAACAAAAACAAAGTCATCACAGGTGGGGTGGGAGCAAGGACAAAGCAGGATTGAGGAACTGCCTCAACCACCTCAGGGGGATCTACTAGTTTACCTACTGGGCAGCACCCTGGCCACCAGAGAGTGAAGGCAGTACTGAGAGGCCGTTTCACAACTTAGGAGGCACATTCAGATGGAAACAAACAAAGCAGTTTTAAGAAAACTCAATGCATTGACTTATGTCACCTGCTCAGTTTAATGTCAATTGTCTGAAACTACCAGGAACACTGGTTCTGAGCACAGTGAAGATTCTCATAAACCAGTTTAGGTTGCTGAGTGCAGAGCTAGATCAGAAGAGTGAAATGACAGAAATCTAGTTCAGAACTAAGTATGTGAAAATGTCTGTCACTCTCTGAAAGGAACAATTTCATTCTCAGTTCCATCAAAGGAAACACTAAGAAAAATGAATTTATATTAAAAAATGGAACAGGAAAAAACAGGAAGTAAACTCACTTGAAATGGGCAACTGCTTCAATTACGCTCTCCATGCCAGTCTCCTTGTTTTCCTAACAGTATGAGAAACAAGTAAGTGCGTTTCATGTTAATAGTATCTGCTAGCACTTTGAACATCATGCTTTTCTCTCCTTAGGACTTACAGCAATCCTATTAAGCAGATATATTATTTTTCCCAAATTTTTTACAGATGAGGATTCCACAGTAAACATAATTTCTAATATATAACCAGGGAAACTTATTTTGTAACCTAACATTCATTCAGACTCATATAATTAAAAACAAGTCATTACCATATGGACTCAAGGCAACAGCTTTCAAAAAGAATTAAGCAAAACACAAGGTACACATAATATTTAAACAAAATTTATGTGAGATATTTATACTATTTTGTGAAAGTTACACTGATTCCTTATCTATTTTTAGTACAACAGCATTTCCTAAATCATCCTATTCATAAAAAGATGTTAATAGGAATTCTGATTAAAGAATTCTCTGGTCAAAGATGTTTGGTAAATATAGTTGCCATCATGTTGTACAAGACGTACTTTAAAATGCTTTTAGCATATATTCCTCTTGGGGTACCTGGGTGGCTTAGTTAAGTGTTTGACTCTTGACTTTGGCTCAGGTCATGATCAGTGTCCTGGGATCGAGCCATGCTGGGCTCTGTGCTGGACATGGAGCTTGCTTGAGATTCTCTCTCTCCTTCTCCCTCTGCCTCTCCTACCATCCCCAAATTGTATTCTTCTTTATTCTAAAGTCTAAGTGAAACTGTAATTGCTTCCTCATCTAACAACTCAGGATTCATATTCAAACTCATATTTTACTGTATAAAAAAGTAGGAGCAATTTTTATCCTGACCAGGTATTTAGTGATATTAAGAAATTATTAATTATTGTTCTTTTATCATGGCATAGGGATAGATAGGTTTTTCTAAAAGTCCTTTTAGGGGTGTCTGGGTGGCTCAGTGCATTAAAGCCTCTGCCTTCAGCTCAGCTCATGATCTCAGGGTCCTGGGATCGAGCCCCACATTGGGCTCTCTGCTCAGCGGGGAGCCTGCTTCCCCCTCTCTCTGCCTGCCTCTCTGCCTACTTGTGATCTCTCTGTCAAATAAATAAATAAAACCTTAAAAAATAAAAAGTAAAAAATAAAAAAGTAAAAGTCCTTTTATTTTTTTTATTTTTTTAAGATTTTATTTATTTATTAGAGAGAGAGAGAGAGAGAGAGAGAGCGAGAGAGAGCGCACAGGCAGACAGAGAGGCAGGCAGAGGCAGAGGGAGAAGCAGGCTCCCTGCTGAGCAGGGAGCCCGATGTGGGACTTGATCCCAGGACGCTGAGCCCAAGGCAGCCGCTTAACCAACTGAGCCACCCAGGCGTCCCAGTAAAAGTCCTTTTAGACCAGTTTCTCAACCTTGGCACTGCTGATGTTTACATCAGATAATCTGTTGTTGTGGAGGTCTGCCCTATGCACTGTAGGATGTTTAGCTGTACCTCTGGCCTCTGCTCACTGGCTGCCAGGAGCACCATATAGCCCTGCCCAGAGCAGTGACACTGCCAAATGTCTCCTGGAGGGCAAAACTATCCCTGGTTGAGAACCACTGTTTTAACATATATACAGTTCTATTTATAGATGAAATGGTAAGGCTTGCATTCCAGTTTTTTTAATTTTTGGGGGGGGTTTAGAACAACTCAGCAAAATAAAATTTTGGCTTATTGTTGTACAACATTATTTTATACATACATCAAACAGGCCAGCCACCACCCCTCACCCCCGCCAAGAAACTTCATAAACAAAAAAAGGAAAAAATAGAAATCTTCATCTTTGACCTTTTTAACCATCTCATATAAACCAACTACTTATATTACAGCTAAGCACATACCAAAAAAGTTACTGGTATGCTTGGAATAAGACTGTTTTTTTTGTTGCTGGGTTTTTTAAAAAATAAGATCTTTTTTCCCTCCTTTGAAATGATAATGAACATGGTCACATACAAGTAAAGTCAGAAGTAGGACAGAAGATGCTATGAAGGCTGGTTTGGTCAACCAAGATCATTAAACATGGCTGAGCACTAGCAATATGTACATAAAATATAAAATGTAATAAAAAAGACAAATTTTCTTTTTTAAGGTACCGTTAAGAAAAAAAGTAGGGTCTTGGAAGTTTTGGTTCTTTTTTCCTCCCCTGTGGCAAATTCATTTTGTGGTTTTGGTTGGGTGGTGGAGACTGTGTATCATCTGCGGGTAAACTTAGTTTTGTTTTTTTTTTTAAAGATTTTATTTAGTTATTTGATAGAGACACAGCAAGAGAAGGAACACAAGCCGGGGGAGTGGGAGAGGGAGAAGCAATCTTCCTGTTGAGCAGGGAGCCTGATGTAGGGCTCGATCCCAGGACCCTGGGATCATGACCTGAGCTGAATGAAGGGAGATACTTAACGACTGGGCCACCCAAGTGCCCCTAAACCTAGTATTCTTATCAAAATAATCCAGTGGGCATGCAGGGATTAGTGGTTCGGGTATAGATAAAACAAGACTGGTTGAAACTGGTGATGGGTTTTGTTACACTATGTTTTCTATTTCTATAGATATTCAAAACTTTTCATAATATAAAGTTTAAAGGAAGTATTATTATGCAACAAATACAGGTTTAAATCCCAGAAGAATGAATATTAAGGTTGAAAGTTTAGATCTACATTTCAAATTTGGGGAAGCATTTTGAAAAGCCTCAAGGAAATAAGGATCTCTCCTAACTACAGGTATTGGGTATCTATTTGAAAAGCCCTGTGGCTGAAAAACAGGTGGCCAGGGAACTTGAGATCCTGGGCCGGTAAACAGTTACAATTAGCCCATGAATGCCCATGTGAACATTACTTTACATTCACTAAAATGAAAGAGATGGCTCCCTAAAGAGAGTTTTTGGATGGTTCAGAAAGAAAAAGCTCTGAAAAACGTTAGTATCCTCAACACAGATGAACAGATATTTCTTACTTCCTTCTCCATTATATGAAGTTGTAAATCCTTATCTCCACCCATGGCATCTTTGTAGTAAAGACTCAACAGTAAACCCTGTCTACTGGATAAATAATTCAGTTTTCAAGATCAGGTTTACTTTTATTCAGCATCCTTACCTCTTCTAAGAATTCACTGTGTAAGATTCTACTCTTATGCTGCTGTCTATTCCCAATCACTAGTATTCTTTTCTTTTTGTTTCCCCCAGCATACCAAAAAAAAAAAAAAAAAAAAAAAAAATTAACCTCTACACCTAGTGTGGGCCTCAAACCCACAACTCTAAGATCAAAGAGTCTCATGCTCTACTAACTGAGCCAGCCAAGTGTCCCTCTAATTACTTCTAGTAAGAGTGACTAGGAGTTACAGGTATCCTAGAACTGTAGTCTACCACTGTGGAAAAGGTATACAGAAGTAAATATAAACATACTAGGCTGTCAAGAAAGGAAGAATTTCCATAATTTCTTTTGTAAGGTGTAGGTACTTACATCTTCAGGTAAAGACTTCACCAATTCACTATGGGCCATAGGTTTGATGCTTAATTGATGGATAATCTCTCGCTTAATTTCATCTGTAGCATTTACCTGTCCGACTCCAGGACTAAATCTCTCTCCTGTCAATGCAAAGTACATATACACACATTTAACATAATCACAATACTTAAGCAGCATATACTTTTAATTGATGCAATACAATAATATATTTTTTTCTGTGCAGTGGGAAAGTAGTAAATTGGTTTGGCAACAAGCTAGGGTGAGAGCAGCTCCTAACCATACTTCTGAGGCTCAGACACAATACGTGAGTGCAGGCTTTGGGCAGCACATAGAAAACTCTGGATGCTATTTTGAAAGAATGGGATGAGAAGGCAAGAAGGGACTGGATGTAGTCAATAACTGGTAGAGCAGTAGTTATAACCAGAGGGCTAGGAAACTGCTTTCACGCCATCTGCCACAAGGTAGCAGGGAGGGAGAGCCTTCCTCTGTCCTTCTATCTAGTGGCAAATAAGATCTCACCTTCCGAGACCTCTGTTAGTATCACCCCGATAGAAGACAGGGTTCTCTGTCGTACGGACTACAGAGTCTAGGATAGCAGAGGAGGCAGAGAAGGTAAAGAAATAGAACAGGAAAGATGGCGGTGACAGGACTGAAAATACAGGCAATAAGATTAGAAATTTGCATCTGTTAGCTACAAGTCTCTATTAACTTATTTTTATCCTATCTAAAGCCAAGATGACAGTTCGGCAACACAAAACCACAGAAAGAAACATGCCTAAGATATAAAGTAACAGTAAATAGTTCTTAAACATCTTATTTTTACTTGCTAAACTCTTCTGTCCTACTTTTTTTCTCAACAAAGAGCCTTTCAGATTATTCTGCTTCAGCACTTTTATTCTCTTCTTCCAAAGCACCAAGGCATTATCACTCTCAGTGCTACAGTAACCGGAAGGGAGAAAGAGACAAATGCTCTAATCTTCCCCTGAAACTGAAGAACTGCTCAAACAAAAGAACCACAGCTTAGAAACTTGGAGCTATTTCTTATCACAAAAGCCAATGTAATTGATAAATGTCGCAAACAATCCAAACTTACCAACAAGCATTATAATGAGGTACAACATTTCTTCTATTAGAGTGTTGTTTTGCTGAACTACATCCTGTAACAAGTGGAAGGGAAAGAAAGCTCAGAGATACAAATACAAACACTGTACTATCTCAGAAGATTAACACATCCAAAAAGAATGAAAGATATTTCTTTAATAATGTATTGTGGTCTTATAAAACATGCTCTTACCTTATGGGTAATCTCAGAGCTAAATCTTTTTCCATAGTCTGGAGTACTGAAAATCTGGTAAAGTTCAAAGCGGCTGAGCATTATCATCAGGAAATGATTTGGATCCATCATGGAGACACCTGTCTTTTTTTTTTTTTTTTTAAATTGTTTGAGATAAAGGAAAAGAGAGAGGTTAAACGGGTTACTAAACAATTAGTGAAAGATAAAAATATCTTTTGAATGAGATATTTCTTATTAAGGGTTGAATAAGTGAGAGGAGCTTACTTATTCGCCAATCCCTATAAAAGATGAACACCACCCCCCCCCCACCCCAGTCAATTCCCTACCTGTTGAAGCTACAAGTGTGGACAAGAATCTAAGCTGGTAAAACAAAATACAGACAAAACAAAAACATCCTAACCCTACCCATTGGAATAATATGGACTATATGTTCTCTTGCCTTTTAATGCTCTGACTTAACTGCAACCCTATAAATTCAGTTCTGAAATTTTATCTCTGGGCTCTCTTATCTATCTTATCTATCTCTTATCTATCTTATCTCTTATCTCTGGGCTATCTTATCTAGTGCATGGATTCTGAGAGAAATGTGCTATGGCAATTAAGCTTCTAGTACTTCTTATTTACCTAATACTAAGTTCTTATCGAGAACTCTCAAACTAATTTTTGGTGATAAGAACTATACTAACTGAAGCAGCTTTTTAAAAAAAAAATTTTAAAGATTGTTTATTTATTTATTTGACAGACAGAGATCACAAGTAGGCAGGAGGCAGGCAGAGAGAGAGGAGGAAGCAGGCTCCCTGCCGAGCAGAGAGCCCGATGTGGGGCTTGATCCCAGGACCCTGGGATCATTACCTAAGCTGAAGGCAGAGGTTTTAACCCACTCAGCCACCCAGGCACCCCTGAAACAGCTTTTAAATATTTTAATTCTTCTTTAATTCCATTTGTATAAATTCTAAATCAACTCGAATTTTATTTTGAGCCAATCATTTTTGAAATTTACATTTCATAACCTTTCCTATCACTTTTAAATTTATTCAGCAATAATATGGAACAACTACTATGTGATTATGCTATCTACACAATGGACAAAAAGGGACTGAGATAGAGATGCCATAGTTTAGTGGAGGGGACAAAAAGTAAATTGGCAACCTCAGATCCAGAGCTATGAATGCTATGGTGGGGATGAGCACCATGCTATGGGCCTTCCCAAATGGGATACTTAGCCACATTTCTGTGTGTTGGGGAAAACTTTCTGGTGAAAGTGACACTAAACAGTAAGACATGCAGGAAAACATGTTACAAGGTGAACAGAAAAGGAAGGGGGTGCGGTGGGCAAACTAGGGAGCAAAAGAAACAGATGTGAAGAATTTAAGACTTAAGAGAGAGCATGGCAATTTCAGGGAATTTTAACATAGGCTAAGTTTCATAAGCCTTGAAAATCAGTTTAAGGGGTCTGGGGTCTTTAACCAGAGGACAACGGAAAAAACGATGGCTTTCAGGTTTCTGACTCAACTATACAACTATATGGATTGTTAAACAATATACTGAGGTAGGAAACCCAAGATAGGAGGAAGGTATGGAGGAAATAAGAGTAACTCGAGTTAGTTTGAATATGTTAAATCTGAAATGTGTCCAAGAAATCTAGATGGAAATGTTCTACAGGCTGTTAGCCATATGAGTTTAGAGCTCAGCAGATAGGGCTAGGCTAGAGTTACAGATTTGGGAGTAATCATAAGTGACTGGGTTCTGTGGAAATGACAAGAAGAAAAACATTTCCTACAACCTGTAAGTTTAATGCTTTTAATTCATTACCTGAAGCATTACTATATCCTTGTCAAACATTTCACGTCTGCATTTCACATTATGGTAATAATATATCTAAAAAAAAAAAATCAATTATATTGGGTAAATAGGTTTTTATTTTTGCAGCTCCCTTCCCTCCCCAATCCCCAATAGCACATGGGTTTAATGCAAGTGCAAACGCGGGTGCACACACACATGCATGCATGTACACACGTACACACACACACGTGGTTCTCTCAACAGTTAATACTATCCTCATAGAGATTAATTAATTAGAAATTTCCAGATTTCAGTGTTCACTCTATAGTCCACATTTTGCAACCAACTTTCTGGTTTCTCCAATAAAGCTTTTTTATAAGGTTTATGGCCATGAAGAATGAAAACAAAACCAAACCAAACCCTATACCAAGCCTTGATAAGGTCTAAAGATAAAACCTCAATTTCAGAGCTACAGTAATAGAACTTTTTTTTTTGATTGAAGTATAGCTGACACACAATATTCTATTAGTTTCAGGTGTGCAACATAATGATTGGATAAGTCTGTAAGTTATGCTGTGCTCACCACAAGTGTAGCTGCCATCTGTCTCCATTTAACACTATCACAATACCACTGAATAGAGTCCCTATGCTGTGCCTTTCATCTTCGTGACTTACTCATTCCGTAATTGGAAACTTGTACCTCTCACTCTGCTTCACCCATTTCACCCATCCCCAAACCCCTTCCCCTCTGGCAACCATCAGTTTCTAAGAGAATTTTCAACTTTTAGCACAATTGTATTTAAATAGATGAAACCTGGATTTTTACTACATTATGTTTGTAAAACTGTTCTAAAAATGATCTCAAGTTAAAAAACCAAGAGAATTAAGTTCATTTCTATTTTTGATATTGTTTCTTGACAAAGTATGAATAAGAGTTCTAAGAAAGTTTTTGGTTTAACTTTACTTTTATCCTCTTGAACAATTTTAATATAGATACTCAACTTTCAATGACTTAAGTACAGTGAAAATTACAACCTTCACAGAAGCCAAAGGAATAGATGGACTGAAATCACTTCATGAACTATAAAACACTTACCTGGTTTACTAGAGAGAACCCATTTCTTCTCCACATGCCTGCATGCACTTGGGCACATAAAACAAGACATCTAAGAGGGTGTTCTATCAACATGGGTGGGCTAAGTTCACTCTGTATATATAAAAAAAAAAAAAATTTAATCCATAAAAATCTTAACTCTATAAAGATGACAGGGTGATAGCGATGGAAACTATATAACACAGCAGTCAAAATGACTTAAAGTATGTTTGTATGATGGTTAATTTTATGTGTTAACTTGGTTACGCCATGGTACCCAGCTTTTGATTAAGGCCAGTCCACATGTTGCTGTGATAAGTATTTTGTATATGGGATTAGCATTTAAATAACCATACTCTTGAGTTGTAGGTGGACCTCATCCAATTAGTTCAAGGCCTTAAGAGAAACACTGAGGTCCCCCAACCAGGGCTGAAGAAATTTGGTTTCCAGAATGCCTTTGGAACTCAGACTACAACATGAACTCTTTCTTGGGTCTCCATATTTCAGACTTGCCAGATCCCATAACTGTATAAGCCAATTCCTTAAAATAAATCAAATTTTTGTCTTTTTCTCTCTCCATACTTACATACCCCTGTGAACATGCATGTGCATACAATCTTCTATTGGTTCTGTTTTTTCTCCAGAACCTGATCAATAAAGTTTGTTTCAAAGTGATTTCAAGTACGTGGAACATAATAAATAGCCATTTACTTTTAAATGTTAGGATTACTTACTAGAGGTAGGAGTTCTGGAAATTTGTATGCCACTTCGCTTTTGCTTAATAATACATGTAAACCTGCATAGCAGAACAAACAAAAAAGCATTTCTACAAATGCAAATCATTTAGAAAAAAGTCCTAAATATTCACTCAACTTCGTATCTAACTACTCTTTCTCTTTGGGAACCTATCTCATTACAAGTTAAGATAAAAAAGGAATTGCATCTATAAATGAAGCTTTTTGAGTTGATATTCTCATGAACCTCTGTATCAAACGTACACTTAGAACTAGAGTCCTAATTACACTTACTAATATACAGTGATGATGGTTGATACAAGTAAATGTTAGACATACAAATATAGCAAAAGCAGTTCTGTAATTATCAAAGCAATTTATATATGTTATCCTCACTTTAAGGGTCATATTTTACTGGGCTACGGAGTTTGTCCCCATTTAAAGTATAGCAGGAGATCCTTCTGGCAAGTGAACAGAGAGATGAGTCCTGGGATGCACGGTCCATGCCAATCTTGATCTCAGATTTAAGTTCCCTTAGAACTTCAAGATCAAAGCCTCTCTAGTTCCTAACTGCAAAGGGCTCTTGTATTGCTCAACCTTGCTTAATTCTGTTAACTAAGAATTAATTCTATTTATGTTGCTGTTTACACAGAGAATGTTTTTTACAATCTTATCAATAGATGTGGCTGGCCACTTGGTCAAGCCTGGCTTGAGGATTTTGTACCTGAGAAGACCTGAATCATGAGTCTCATTCTAATGACCTACACTCGACATCTGCCACTCAAGCTCCATTAGTACAAACCCCAGGTTGTTCTTGAACTGTTTTGTGTGTGTTTACTTAGTAAGCTCTTCAATTAGATTATAAGCATTTAGGCCAAGTTTTATCAAATACAGTCAGGAGAATGCTCAAAAAGGTTCACTGAGGTCTGAGAGTGGTAAAGACCTGGGCAGAAATGAGTACAACTCTCAGAGTACTGACTGTTTTCCTTGTGGATAACTATCAGCATTGGTCTCCAACATAAAACCAGATTTTTAAAGGCAGCAAAGATCAGCAGCTGAGTTGTAAATAGGACCAACATTCCTACATCCCAGCTGAAAACTTTCCCACAACACCGTGTTGTCACCTGCTCACAAGTATCAACAGGTTCAGTATGCTCAAAGCACTTGTGGAAACGAAACAGAGCCTGAACAAGTTTCATACTAAGTACTTCTTTGTTGTTCTATTTGTTGCATTACTGATATTTGGATGTCTAAGTTATCTTAAATCTCCACAACTTCCATTAGACTGTTGGAATGCTAGGCTCTAGCATCAAGAAAATGTGACAATGCTCACAACAGTGAAAAAAAAAATGCATTCAGAAAAGAAAGAGGATTATTATTCCTGATCCCATGGACATTAAAAGAATAATAAAGGAATACCAGGAATAGCTCTATGCCCATAAATTGATAACTTAGATGAAATGTAACAATTTCTTAAAAAACACAAACTACCAAAACTCCTAGAAGGAGAAACAGGTAACTAGAACTAACCTATATCCATTAAAGAAACTGAACCAGTAATTAATGACCTTCCAAAAAAGAAAGTATCAAGCCTATATGGTTTCACTGAGGAATTCTACCAAACATTTAAGGAAGAAATGATACCAATTCTCCACGATCTCTTACACACACCACTTTCACATCATAAATTATTCAGCCACATGCTTAAAATAAACTACAAATTCTGCAATGAGTAAAAATAGCTACCTTTAGAATTTCTTTCTACTCTCAAAGTTAAAAATGTAACTAAAGGGAACAGCAGTATGTGAGCAGGATAAGAATTCCTGTGATCAAGAAATATGGAAGGAAGCTACACTGAAATGAATCTGAAGGTAGAGGTGGACAAGTGAATATTCAAAGTTTTTGGCTGCTGCAAGGTGGTGGCTTCAAATATTCCACCAAGTATAAAGGGCTTGTAAATCAACTACTTATGATTAAAAAACTGTCATTCCAATGTGGGACTCATTCTGGACCTGCTGCTTAAAAAGGTTATCAATAAATGAGTAAAAAACAGTTCAGAGGAAAAGAAAAAAAATTAGGGTGGTTTCAATTTATCAGCAATCACTTAAGCGACAGGATGATTTGAATGGTAGCAACACAGACTCTGAATGTGGGCTGAGTTAAGCATGTGGTATATGACATGTGGTATGTGCAGTTTAGAAGTCTGAGGCAGCACTATGGTACTGTCCTTATAAACATAGCTTCTGGGGCCAAAGCACCTCACAATTCCTACTCTGACTCTTTCTTGCTGCATGATACTAAGAGGTCACGTCTAAGTCTCAGTCTTCCCTTCTGTGAAGCAAATGTAATAGTAATAATACCTACCTCATAGGCCGATGTGGTGATTAAGTAAGTCAATGTTTATAAAATTCTCAATAGAATGTATAGAAAGTATTCAATAAATATTAACCACAAACAACAATTTAAAAGATAATTTCAGGGTTCTCTTTTGGGGAGAAATGCTTTACCTGCAAGTAAGCGAGAAACTGGGAGGTGAATGCTAACTTTTTCTTGGGAAACACAGTATCTGATAGTTTCCACTGAATGTCCACAAATGCTTAACGTGATTGGCTGTTCACCATCAGTGAAACCACCATGACACTGCATCAATACAGCAAGGCATTTCTTGTAAGCTTCAATTAACACTTTTTCCTAAAAAAGAGGGTTTTCTGTAAGTTACTCAAAAGGTTGGGTTTCTACAACATTGAATAAGCCCTCAAATTCAACGCTGAGTAAGTACCTCAGATATCAATATAGGCAAGACCAAACTCAATCTTCCCTCCCCCAATATGGTCCCTCTTCCAGTGCCCTGTCTCAGGGAACACCATCTCCATACAGCTGTGGAAATCTAGAAATTATTTCAATACTCTCCTTTCCCTCATTTCCCACTGTCCAATCTATTACTAAGCTGGCAGTTTCATCTCCTAAATTTCTCTCAAACCTGGCCACTGATCATCTCCAGTAACTCAAAGGAAAGCCAACCATCTATTAAATCCCCTGCTTCTACTTTTGACCTCTCCTCCATCTATTCTCACACAAGTAATTAAAAAAGAAAACAAAAACAACAACATGTAACCTGGATCATGTCACCTCTTCTGCATGGTAGCCACTAGTGGCATCCCAACTCTATTAGAATAAAACCCAAACTTCTCTCCATGGCCTCCAAGGCCCTGCAATATCAGGCCCCTGTCCAGTTCTCTACCTTCAACCGCTGTGCTCCAACCTGAGCCTTCTCACGGCTCCTGGACCAACCATACTCTTTCCCATCAACAGTGCATTCTGCAGCTGTCTCACAGTCAGGAGTATTCTTTGCTCTTTGACCAGTTAACTGTGACACATAGTTCAGATCTCACAGACGTCTTCTCTTACCTCTTAACTTAAACAGGCTCTCACCTAGACTTTATAGCCAAAGGAGAGCAAAGTAATTTTAAGACAGAGAACAAATGAAACAGTTGTAAAGCTTCATTTTTGGATAAATCTCTAAACTCTTTTTACATGCTCAAAATCTAGATGAGATTATGGGGGGAAAATGTAGATAGTAACAGAAGAGAGAGTGGATCATTTCTTCCTCTGTTTTCTAAGTTTTTTCCTAAGGCTTCAGAATTTTAACATTTATGGAATTTATAGGTAAGAGAAGAAAAAAATGTTATTTGATGAGTTAAGTATCACCACTATCCTCTCCAAATGTTCTCAGAATTCTTAGGAATCTATTTCCCCTCTTCCATTTATCTCCTACCCCCCTACCCCTAGAAGAAACTCACGTCTAAAGCACACCAGTCCTGCATCATTGAAATGACATGTGTTAATTTCATTTGTAGCGTGAAGGCTGCCTCCCATTCTGGTTCCATTTCAATATGCTGTCCTACTTGACGTGTAATTGGATCCATTCCCTTAAAAGAAGCAAAACATTTTTATTTTATTTTTAAAATATTTTATGCATTTATTTGAGAAAGAGAGAGTGCACAAGCAGGCAGAATGGCAGGCAGAAGGAGAGGGAGAAACAGGTTCCCTGCTGAACAGAGAGCCCGACAGGGGACTCACCGCCTGAGCCAAAGGCAGATGCTTTACTGACTGAGCCACCCAGGTGCCCCAAAAGAAGAGAAAAGATTTTAAATGGATTAAAATTATGCTTGTTCTCTTACACTGAACCTTAAAAAATAGTATAGAATATATATTGATTATAAAAACATGTAAAATGAAAGTTTTAACAAGAAGCTTCAAGTAGAATAAGAAGTCCAACTCCCTAACTTACCTGTTTATATATTAACATTCTCTAAAATATGGAATTAAAATTAAAAAATAAGAACAAGTGATTTTGAGGCAATCTTGTATATGTTTTAAAATATAAAATGTATACTTCACTACAACGATCCTTCAAGTTATTTTTTTAGCTCTATCACTTACAGACTGAACTGCTGGAAGAAATTAGACAGGTTTTAAAAATAGTAATGAATTTACATTTTACAATATAATAGAATAAAGTTTTCATAATTATTGCTAATTTGCAACTAAAAGTTCTCACAGAATAAAGAAAGCAAAACAAAAAAGTCCCTCCAAAACAGAAACAGAAAACAAAAAGATAAACAAAATAGTTTTCTAAGAATATACTTAAAAAAAAAAAAAAGATTTTATTTATTTGACAGAAAGAGAGAGAGAAGATGAGCAGGGGAGAGGGGCAGAGGGAGAGGAGAAGCAGGCTCCCTGCCTAGCTTCAAACCTGGGGCTTGATCCCAGAACCCTGGGATCATGACCTGTGCCTAAAGCAGATGCTTAACCGACTGAGCCATGCAGGCGCCCCAAGAATATACAGTTTTAAAAGAATTTTAAGTAAGAATATAATGTTTCAGAAATTAGCTTAACAGGGTGTCTGGGTGGCTGAGTTGGTTAAGCATCTGCCTTTGGCTCAGGTCATGATCCCAGAGTCTGGCGACTGAGCCTTGCATTGGGCTCCCTACTCAGTGGGTGGCATGCTTCTCCTTCCCTCTCTGCCGGCTGCTCTGCCTGCTTGCATGCTCTGTCAAATAAATAAATAAAATCTTAAAAAAAAAAAAAGAAAAGAAACTAGCCTAACTACCCTCTTGGTGTGTCAGAACTGATTACAGAAAACAGAGGATATCTCTAGTATTTAAAATGGCCGAAGTTTCTACAGATAGAAAACACAGAAGTACTGTAATAAATAAAACATCCTAACCCAATACAGAAACCATAATATTTTCCAAAAATGATAAGTTGATTTTATTTCTTGCTTAAGAAAGCCAGATAGCAACTAAAAGAATTATAATGGTATGGCTCAGATATTTTGGCATGATATCTACCTTCTTACAGTTAAAACCATACCAGTTGGGACGCCTGGGTGGCTCAGTTGGTTAAGCAGCTGCCTTCGGCTCAGGTCATGATCCCAGGGTCCTGGGATCGAGTCCCACATCGGGCTCCTTGCTTGGCAGGGAGCCTGCTTCTCCCTCTGCCTCTGCCTGCCAATCTGTTTGCCTGTGCTCACTCTCTCTCTCTCTCTAACAAATAAATTAAAAAAAAAAAAAAAAACAAAAAAAAAACAAAACACCAAACCATACCAGTTAGCTTCTGCTTCTAGATTCTGTTCTGTATATGACGGTGTTTCCAAAAAAATAGAATTAAACACAGGGGAGTAAGTTCTATACTGTATCATATAAATATACCAAGGAGAGAAAAAGAATTAAGGAAACATTAAGCAAAAAAATTAAACATTATAGTTTCTTAATGTCACAATATTTCCATGTAAGCATATATATATTTTTTAAAAGATTTTATTTTATTTATTTGTTAGAGAGCGAGCGAGCACAGGCAGACAGAGAGGCAGGCAGAGGCAGAGGGAGAAGCAGGCTCCCTGACAAGCAAGGAGCCTGATGCGGGACTCGATCCCAGGACGCTGGGATCATGACCTGAGCCGAAGGCAGCCGCTCAACCAACTGAGCCACCCAGGCGTCCCTCCATGTAAGCATATTAAAAACAGTAAACTTGCAATCCTCAAAGAAAGAATGTTAATGGTAACCAAAAGAACAACCAAATACAAAAGAATAGTAGATGTGAGAACTTTTGCTTGGATGTCATTCATTCTACACCATTCTAAGAGTTTCCAATTTAAGAGGAGTTTCTTTGTCCAAATTATAGTCATCTAAGTTATTCTTTTGGAAATGTGCCCCAAATGAAAACAGACAGAAAGATGTTCAGTGCAATGAACCAAAAAAAAAAAAGAAAAAGAAAGTTCTCCTATTTTAAATGTTCCATTTATACATACCTGCATACATTTGAGTAATTCCAAAAAGGCATCAAATCCTTCTAGGAATTTCTCCCTCAGATCATCTGACCACTCGGTTGGTTTGCTAATTAACACATACCTGAACAAGATAAAAACAGCAATGAACATATGGGTAAACACTGACATATCACAAGTTGCAAGTGGTTGGATAATTAAACAAAAACTTACTTGAGATCTAAAATAAGGCTCTGAACTCTCCTAAACTTGAAGGCTTGTAAAGCAGTATATCGTTCAAACTGAAATCTACCCTGGGCATCTCGATGTCTCAAATGATCCATAAAAGTCTTAATGATGATGGTCATCAGGTTTTCTTCTGTGATAAGCATCCGAGCCTAGAAAAAAGTATATCAGGGAACATTGGCGATTAAAATCTATTTACTAGAAAGCTAAAAAAAGTCACCAACACTGGTTAGCTCTTTGAAGTTTAAACCTTTTTCACTGTAACTATATAATATCATAAATGCATTACTATGTATTTCTAAATAACAATTACTTATTCCAACTACCACGTGTATGAAGCAACAATTATGTCATGGAGAAAGATGCCAGAATGTTAGAGGAGACAGATCCAAGGCTCATTATTCAAAGACAATTCAGGGTGGGGGATCTGAACCAGGCTGCAAATATTCCTTAACTGAGACATTTAGACACCTATAATGCTATGGTATAATTATTCTAGGATCCAGAGGTTCATATCACAGATTCTGTAGAACTCAGTAAGAAACTGTATTTTCTCTTAATCTCCTTTTAAAATTTATTTTTTGTTTCTATGTATATACATATGTATGTATTTTTGAATAAGCAAATACATTTAAATGACTAAAAAAACCCAAACAAACAGGTAAAAAAAGTTTCCTAGCTCCCAAGGTCCCCCTTGCAAAGGCAATCTCTTTGAGCAGTTTTCTTGCATATTCTTCCAGAGATGGTGTGTGTGTATAATACATACATATATGTACCAACACACACACACATGTATATACATTTATAATATAAGGGTTAAGTGTTACTAAGTAGATAGAAGTATACATATATTTAATTATATCTATTTCTCTACATATATTTAATTATACCTATTTCTCACCCTCAAAGGATAGCATATTATAAACACTGTTCTGCACTTGTTTTTTTAACCTCATGTATTTTAGAGATTGATCCATATCAGTTCATGTAAATTCCCTCAATCGTCATAACTATTAACAGGTAATTTTTTTCTATCATACTTTATTTAGCCAGGCAGGCCCTTAATGGTGAGACACGAGACATTTTTCCAGTCTTCTGCTATTTATTACAAAAGATGTTGCAATGAATATTAGCTGTGTACAATTGCAAGGATATTTATAGAATAATTTTCTAGAAGTGGAATTACTGGGTTAAAGTGTACGTATGTTACAAATTTTACTGATATCATCAAACTGTCTCCACAAAGAAGCTTACCAATTTATATGTCCATCTACAGTGTGTGACTTTCCCCTCATGCTTTCAGTAACACAATGAAACTTTAAACATTTGATTTTTGCCATTCTGATGATTTTAGATTTCATTTACTATGAATGAGATTGGACATTATTTTATAACAATTTGCATTTCCTTTTCTGCTCCATAATAAAGTCAGAAGGTCTAATATTATTTGAATACCTCATTATTACTCTGCTATAAATGATCATGGATTTTCCTCTACCTTTCTAGCCTAACTAGGCTCAAGGGTATTACTGGTGTTGGAAGAACCTATTTAACTAGGTCTCCCATTAATCCATTAGCAATATAGAAAGTTGCATCAAAAAACAGGAAAGGGTGCTTGGGTGGCTCAGTTGGTTGAGCATCTGACTTCTTGATTTCACCTCAGGCTGTCATGATCTCAGGGTCATGGGATCAAGTCACATGCCAGGCTCCATACTTCTCTCCCTCTCTCCGCCCCTTCCCCTGCCCACAGGTGTTCTTTCTCTAAAATAATAAATAAATCTTTAAAGAAGGGAAGGACAAAAAAGTGCAGAAGATATAAGTCTAAGAATATAGTAAGGCTGTATTCTAATGTAAAAGTTCTGAAGTTATCAGATAAAGAGAAAATCTATATAGTTAAATATTCCTTTGAAAAACTCAAAAGTCATTATCACATTGCCAGGACATAGGACTTAAGACCTCAAAAATCAACAGGATTAAGTTCTGCTCATTTTCCTACACAGTGAAGACTAAGGTCAACTTTGAAGAAGAGGAGGTATTGATAGGTTAATATAAAAGGATGGGGCACCTGGGTGGCTCAGTTGGTTAAGCAACTGCCTTCTGCTCAAGTCGTGATCCTGGAGTACCGGGATTGAGTCCCACATCAGGGTCCCTGCTTGGCAGGGAGTCTGCTTCTCTGACCCTCCCTCGTCTCATGCTCTCTCTCTCAAATAAATAAATAAAATCTTAAAAAAAAAAAAACCAAAAAATGACAGTCCTTTTGTTTGTTGAATTAGTTGATTTTGAGAAAGTAAAATGGGTATAATGCAATTTGAGTAACCTAAGGAAAAACTCTGTAGAGCATGCTTGTAAGACGTATTAATCAATAGGTGAAGGAAGTTTGGCAGAGACAATATTGGTGGAATGTAAATCTCACCAACCAAGGCATTTATTAAGCATTTTCAGTTTCAGATGAATATTAAAAGAGGTGGTTTATCCATTGCATAATTTTGGATTGGATTCTGATTGTCATGGGTGCCAACTTAAAAAAAAAAATCGGGATGCCTGGGTGGCTCAGCTGGTTGAGCAGCTGGGCTCAGGTCATGATCCCAGCATCCTGGGATCGAGTCCCACAGCGGGCTCCTTGCTTGGCAGGGAGCCTGCTTCTTCCTCTGCCTCTGCCTGCCTGTGCTCGCTTGCTCTCTCTCCTTCTCTCTCTGACAAATAAATAAAAATTAAAAAAAAAATCAGTAAGACATCCATTAATAGTGTCCCATTAAAAGATGGGAGTTATTCAAGCACTTCCACTTCTAAAATGAAAACCAGAGAAAGCAAGAACAGAAGTTCAGAAAAGGACAAAAAAGTTCAGAAAAGAAGAACAAAAAACTTTAAGTGCTTGGCTTTATCAACTCTTGCCTAGCTTGTTGCTAACCTTTCAAGGTAATCTTCAACATTAAATAGCTAACATTATTATACAGTTCTAGTACTTCTCATCACCCTAAAAGTGCTTAATTTTTACTTTATTTTTTAAAAAGATTTTATTTATTTGACAGAGAGAGAAAGCTAGACAGCGCAGGCAGGGGGAGTGGCAGAGGGAGAGGGAGGTGGGGCTTGACATGACTGGAGCCAAAGGCAGTCACTTAACCAACTGAGCCACCCGGGTACCCCAAAACTGCTTAATTTTTAAATGCCTACAATTCACTTTGCTTTAAATTATACTACTGCTACTTACCTCAATTACAATTTTATTCATTTTATGTAATTTGTGTTCAATCTTGTGTTGCAAGGTTCATTACATATCTAACAGCATATTCAAAATGGGCCATAGTCCCCCAAGACTCTGAAAAACTTTATTTTTTTATTTTTAATTTTTTAAAAGATTTTTTATTTGATTTATTTGACAGAGAGAGAGACAGTGAGAGAGGGAACACAAGCAGGGGGAATGAGAGAGGGAGAAGACTGCTTCCCGCGGAGCAGGGAGCCCAATGCAGGACTTGATCCCAAGACTCTGGGATCATGTTCTCAGCTGGAGGCTGAGGCTTAATGCCTGAGCCACCCAGGGGCCTCCATTTTATTTTTAAAGATTTTTTATTTTTGAAAATCTTTATTTTTTCAGACAGATCTTATTTGTTATTTTGAGACAGTGAGAGAGTGTGAGCATCAGGAGGGGCAGCAGGAGAGAGAGAATCTCAAGCAGATTCCACAATGAGCACAGAGCCTGACATGAGGGTCAATCTCACCACCCTGAGATTAGAGCATGAGCTGAAATCAAGAGTCCGATGACCAAATGACTGAACCACCCATGCGCTCCTCTGAAAACTTTACTGAATAATAATGGCCTGTGTACACATTTTTAGTTAAGCTAAACATGATACAGCCTACAGGGGTAATGCTGACTATAAATTAGGGCACATCTAATAAAAACAAATTAGAATAATTAAGATACTGTCATCACTTGAATTATTAGTTTTGGTTCTTGACCAAGCTATTTAAAAATGAAGACTGAATTTTCAGTTAACCCAAAAGATCAATCAATATATGGGATTCTATTATGGATATATAACATTTCACTAGTATCTAGGCAATTGATTTTTTTTAAAAGATTTTATTTATTTATTTGACAAAGGGAGGCACAGCGAGAGAGGGAACACAAGAAGGGGGAGTGGGGTAGGGAGAAGCAGGCTCCCCGCTGAGCAGAGAGCCCGACATGGGGCTTGATCCCAGGACCCTGGGATCATGACCTGAGCCGAAGGCAGACGCTTAATGACTGAGCCACCCAGGCACCCCTAGGCAATTGATTTTTAAGTAGGGATAGGCAGATGAATTACTAATGGTGCTTTTTCAAGAAATGATAAATATAACTCTTCTGCTTCCAGTCATGATGGAAGCTTGAGGCTGACCACATTTCCCCGTAAGAACAACCAGAAAACATCAATTAGGAAGAAAAGTTTGAAATCATTAGAGAGCTGCTGAGGCAATAAGGACTCAAGGGGATAAAACCATGGAGAAGGGGCATGGCAGAGGGAGGTTAGCCAACATCCTGGAGCTGCTTTTCCTTCAGCATCTGAAGGAAAACATCTGAAGCAAAAACAAAAAAAATTAGGAACAGACCTACAAATGACCTAGATAATGACATTATCAGATTATGACTTTAAGATGTATTTATTTATCCACTTTAGAGAGAGACAGCGCTAGCAAACAGGGGGAGGGGCAGAGGGAGAGAATCCCACGCCGAATTCATACTGAGCACAGAGCCTGACATGGAGCTCGAAGCCACGACCCTGAGATGACCTGAGCTGAAATCAAGAATTGGAAGCTCAACTGACTGAGCCACCCAGGCACTCCCAGATCAGATCATGACTTTAAAATAGCTACGATTTACATGTTCAGAAAATTGAGGAAAAATGGAGTATTTCACCAGAAAACTGGAATCCATTAAAAAAAAAAAAAAAAAAAAAAAAAGGATGGATTTTTTTTTTGTTCCAGCAATCAGGTTAGAGGGAGTAGGTGTAGTTTTCTCTAATTTTCTAAGTACACCTAAAAATCCTGGATATTATATGGAAAAGAACACCAGAAGATTCAGAGAGGTGGCTAGAAGGCAGACTGGCTAGGGACCTCAGAGAACCCAAGAAATCCCATGCCAGTTCTAAGAAGCTGGTAACCTGAAAATGCCAATGGGTGCAGATTTTTTTAAAAAGCCCCAATAAAAGCCAGCTCTCTCAGCCACAGAAAAGAAGTAACCCAGCAGGAGAGAAAACTTTCAGACAAGATCCCCTCTACTCTAGGCAACTGCTACAGAAAAAACTGTAGCTCCATCCCCATCTATACCAGCAAAGGCTGAGTGGGGACGTCTAGACTTCCACCCTTCATGGGGCTGAAACATGGCGCTGGCCTGCTGCATCAGGGATGTAAGCGTAACCTCTAGGGCAGTGCTACTCGAAGTACGGTCCATGGACCAGCAGCCTACAAACTGCTTGTTGCCAGTTGTGACAAAAAGAAGATTAAATCAACTAGCAACAGTTTAATCTAGCTGACGTTTCGTTTTTTTTTCTCATAGCAAGAGTTTTGCTGAGATCAACGTGTTGGTTCACATTCTGAAAGAAATTGTTTATCCTGTCATGACTGACACTTTGGAGTAAAACTGCTTTAGAATCACCCTTACAGAAAGTGAATGTAAAACAAACAAGTTTTAAAGGGTGACAGAAAGAAATAATAACTATTTAATCCAAAAGAAGATAAGAAAGAAGAGAAAAAGAAACAAAATAGATGGTTCAAACAGAAAAAAAAGATCACAAGGTGACAAATTTAAAGCCAAATATACAAGTAATTACATTAAATGAGCAGTAATCTGATTACATCAGCAGGAGTAACAGATTGGGTAAACAACAAAACTCAAATACAGGGTTTATAAAAGTGATATAAATTTAATATAAGGGTACAAAAAAGATAAAAACGTGAGGTGTCTGGGTGGCTCAGCTGGTTAAGAGTCCAACTCTTAATTTCAGCTCAGGTCATGATCTCTGGGTTGTAAGACTGAACCCCATGTCGGGCTCTGCACTGGGGGTGGGGGTTGCTTGAGATTCTCTCCTTCTCCCTCTGCCCCTCCCTCTACTCCCAACTATCTCTCTCTTTAAAAAAAAATTAAAAATATAACAATGGAAAAGACATATTATACAAACACTAACCAAAAGGAAGGAGTTGTTGCTGTAATATCAGATAAATTACTTTAAGTCAGGAATATTATCTGAGATGAAAAAGATAACTCATAATGATAAAAGGGTTAATCTAGGAGGCACAATTCTAAATTTGTATGTGTTCAATAACATAAAGATATATAAAATAGGTATATAGAAACAGAAGTAAAAGGAGAAAGACAAATCTAACAATCTCTGTGGGAAACCCTAAGATGCTTCAAAAGTTGATGGAACAAGCAGGCAGAAGATTAGTAAATATGTAAGACTTACACAATGAAAATGAACAAACTTGACATAAGTGACATACAGAAACACTGTACCCAATGATAAGAGAATATACATTATTTTCAAGTTCACATGGGATATTTATCAAAACTGAAAATATTCTGGGCCATAAAGCTAGACTCAACAGACGACTGAAATCAGCAAGTTCTCCGACCACAGTAAAATTAAACTAGAATTCATAACAAAATAATTAGAAAATGCCCAAGTGTTTTGAAATTTAGCAATATATCTCTAAGGAGTATAACCACAATGAACAAATGGGTCAAGGAAGAAGAGTTCCCAAAGGAACTCAGTGGATTTTTTGAACTGTATAATAAAAATAGGACATTATAAAATTGTGGGATGCAGCTAACGTTATTGATTAGATAGAAACTTAAGCCTTAAATGCACTTATCAGGAGAGAAAGGTGAAAGCCAACAACTTAAACATCTTAAGAAATTACAGGAAGAATGGTTGTCATCATGTGGTGAATAAAAGCAGGAATCTTTCTCATTCCTCATCTCAGGGGAAAAGCTTTTAATACTTAGCATTAAGTAGAATATTTGCTTGAGGTTTTTACTTTTTGTTTTGTTCTTAGGTACCCTATCAGATTAAAGTTCTCTTTCATTCCTAGGTATGAGGTATTTTGTTTTAAATTATGAGTAAGTGTTGAATTTTCATTAATTCAGAAAAAGCATTTGATACAATTTTTTTCCCATCTGTTAATAAGGTGAATTATGCCAGCTGATTTTTTTCCCCAAATGTTATACTACTCTTGCATTAAGGAAAGAAAAACAACTGTGATGTATTATCCTTTTTCTATATTGCCTAATTTGATTTGTGCAACCTCACCTGTGAGAGAGAGTAGATGGTAATTTTTTTTTTTTTAAGATTTTATTTTTATTTATTTGAAAGACAGAGATCACAAGTAGGCAGAGAGGCAGGCAGAGAGAAGGGGGGAAGCAGGTTCCCTGCTGAGCAGAGAGCCCGATGTGGGGCTAGATCCCAGGACCCTGAGACCATGACCTGAGCCGAAGACAGAGGCTTAACCCACTGAGCCGCCCAGGCGCCCCTAGATGGTAATTTTCTTGTAAATTGCCTTGTTGGGTTTTGGTATCAAGATAACTGAGAACTCAATTAAATTGGCCAGTATATTCTCTTTCTCTGTTTTCCAGAAAAATTAATGTAAGACAGGTGTTATTTCTTCCTTAAATATTTGAAAGGATTCTCCAGTGTACCCACTTGGGCCTGCAGACTTCTGAGAAGATTTTTATAATAATTAAAAATTTCTGCTTCTTATTTCTCTTTTAATAACCTATGGGTTTTCTTAGATCTGTTAATTTCATCCAGACTTCCAATTACACTGATTTAAGTTGGTCCCAATACTGTCTTATTTTCTACTTAATATCTCTAAGGCCTGTGCTTTTTTGCAGCCCTTTTCAAAATAAAATTTTTCTATTTTTCTTTTTTAGTCTTTCTAAATATCTATTCCTTTTTTCCTTGGTGTTTTAAAAGAACCAACTTTTGGTTGTACTGATTTTTTTATTACATATATTTGCTTTGTTTTATTAATTTCTGTTCTTTTATCATTTCCCTTATTATACTTTCTTTAGACAAAAGACCTAAGCTCTTACAATGGCCCTAGCCCATTCCATCTTCAACCCTATACCTCAGTGATGTCACTGACCATTTTCTTCATTTATCTAGCAACACCGGCCTGTTTGGGATTCTTTCTTCTAAAATGTCAAGTGCACATTCATCTCAGAACTTTTGTACTGGTTGTTCCCTCTGCCCAGGAGGCTCTTCCACCAGTTAGTCACCTTACTCATCTCTCACTTTCTTCAGGTTCCTGTTCAAACACTCCTCTGAGAGGCCTTCTGATAACCCTGTATTAAGCATGATCCCTTAAGTGTCACTCTCTATCCGCTCAACCTGCTTTTCTATTTCATAGCACTCATCAACACTTGATTTATAAATGGTATACGACTGTTTGTGTATCTGTCTCTTCCCAATTAGACTATAAATTCCATAGGATCAGGGACTTTTGTCTGCTTTGTTTACTGCAATATTTTTCTCCAGAGCCCACAACAGTACCTACTCAGTAAAGGTGCTAAATAAGTAAGTTCTGAATAAATGAGTACATATGCTATTTGTCTAGTGTTTCTAACTAAAAGAATCAGACAAGAAAAAATAGAAGATGAGATAGTAGAACAAAAATTAGTTGTAGATTACTCAAAATCCCAAGGGATCAACACAAAATATTATTTTGTTATTTAACACAAAATTTAACATCTAAATGTTAATTAAGAGGACCAGAAAGATTTAAGATGGATATGTAAATAACAGTGCTTTTTCTACATACCAGACATAGCCAGATTAAAAATGTGTAAGACCCACAAGAAGAGAATGATAAGTTTGTAATAAGAACACAAAATAAGACTAAATAAATGAGGACAAATTATGTTCATGGACAGGGATATTTGATTTGCAAAGATATCAGTTCTTCCCAAAGTATCTTTATTTTTTTTAAAAGATTTTATTTATTTGACAGATAAAGATCATAAGTAGGCAGAGAGGCAGGCAGAGAGAGAGGAGGAAGCAGGCTCCCTGCTGAGCAGAGAGCCCAATGTGAGGCTCTATCCCAGGACCCTGGGATCATGACCCGAGCTGAAGGCAGAGGCTTTAACCCACTGAGCCACCCAGGCGCCCCCAAAGTATCTTTAAATACATTTTCAATCAAAATCCCAATGTGTTTTTTTGTGATTTTAGTTCATTAAAAAAAAAAAAAAAAGATTTTATTTATTTATTTATTTGTCAGAGAGAGTGAGATAGAGAGAGAGAGAGAGAGAGAGCGCATATGCACAAGCAGGCATAGTGGCATGCAGAGGCTCCCTGCTGAGCAAGGAGCCCAATGCGGGACTTGATCCCAGGACCCTGGGATCATGACTTGAGCCGAAGGCACTGGCTTAACCAACTGAGCCACCCAGGCATCCCAATTTTAGTTCATCTTAAAAAAAAAAAAAAAAAAA